>BHDV01051562.1:4274-17178 GCA_005406045.1 Adoxophyes honmai | reverse complement strand
GGATCGTAGCAAGTGGAACAAAGTGGTCTCTGCCTACCCCTGTGGGAAAGAGGCGTGACTGTATGTATGTATGTATGTATCATTTGAAATAAAAATCATATTGTAAGACTGACATACATACCGAACCTAACCTTAACTTCTTTTATGGTAGCACATAGTCTTGAGCACTGGCAAGGGGTTCAAAGGCGAGTCGACGAAGCCCCGCTACTGCGGGGCTTCCATTTCCGCTCTAAGGGATCACAATGTACCTAACGAACCTAACCATGTGGTTGTACGAATTCGCCCCTTCCCCCATTACCCTGCTTGCTGTCTAAGTTGCTGCCTTTATGATATTGTGTGCTTGTGTGTGAAATTAACTTAATATCTTAAATTTATTATAGGAAATATGCATTATACTATAAATATGTTATATGAAATATCCATTATACTAAAAGCATGTTACCTATATGAAATATTTTTCGATCAAATGATCATTATTTGAAATAATAATTATATCATATTTAAATGTATGAAATGTTGTTATTTGATTAAATAATTATAATAAAGGACGTTATAGCGACTAATATTACACGAAATATTTTTATATCGGTCGTTACGCACCCGCTGTAACTATACAGGTGTTACAAAAAATCTGGTAAAGCCGAAAGGGGGTTAAATGGCCCATTATAAGGAGTCGATTTATAATATTTGAGAACCATAGTATCGCTGTTTGACTTATCGCAAAAATAAAAAATAAAAAATAATTTCTCATTAATGTACTTACCAACCCTATTACCATGTAATTAAAGATCCCATCAAAAACATTCTGTAAAAACTACCCAAGTCTCGTTGAAGCTGCTTGTTTATCTCTAAAAAGTAATGAAATCTAGACATAGTTGTGCCAAACCTAAGGTTCCTTACTGCGATTTCTTTATTATTATAGTTAATGCTGTGTGCCTTGGCTGTTGAACATTTTTGTACACGTTAGTGGGTAAAAGTCAATTTTGTTTACATGTTGCAACTACCTTGTTTGTTACGAGAGATAATAGCCCATACTGGTATGGGTAATTGAATTGGTATAAAGTGTGGTTTCGGCACGGGCTATCCGTTTCCCAAAACATCCGTTCCCAAAACACCCGGTCCAAAATATCAGTGTCTTCAAATGAAAGTATGCCAAAAGATCCGTTTTTCACGACACCACTATGTCGAAACACCCGGTGTTCATATCAACAAGATGCCAAAAGATACGTCTCTCATGACACCCGTAATCCCAAAATATCCGTTTCTCATGACACCACTATGTCGAAACACCCGGTATTCATATCAATCAGATGCCAAAAGATTAGTCGCTCATGACTCATGACTAGGGCTGCCACCTTTCAAAAACAGTAGACCCGGAGATTTTAGAAATGTCGTTTTTTTTATTAAAATAAAACATTTTTTTAAGTATTTAATCAAATAAGTACAAAGTAATGGTAAATTAATATAGGTATGTAACATTTTTTTTTTTAATATAAATTATCTAGCTAGTGCTAGGCTGACTTGAACTAGCTTGACACTTAAAATTATATTTTTTATTCTGCAGGGATTGTTTCAGCATTTCTTCTTGCTCAGGTTTCTTCAAAAATTTTAAAAATTCTTGGCAATTCATATTGTAATTAATCTTTACAATTAACTCAGCCTTCACCATGTCCACTGATAAGCAGTTTCGCTCGTCTGTCCACAAATTTCCCATTAAAGAAAAGACGCGTTCTACGAAAGCATTGCTTATAGGGATTGAAAAGATTTTACCAATTATTTTTGGCAGTTCGGTGAAAGTTGAGGTGACTTTGAAAAGCTGAACCCATCGTAAATCAACAGATAATGTTGAATCAATAGATTGTTCGAACTGAGGAAATACTTGGTTTAATTTTCGGGTCTCGTCATACAGTTTATCTTCGTCCACATTTTTCAGACCAAGTGATTCGCAGGCTTCCACAGCATCTTCGTAACTTACTGCACGTTGTACGTCTCACTCAGACTATCAGTCTCAGTCACGCACGCACGCACTCCGCGCCGTGCGCCCGGTGCGTGATGACGTGTTGTCGCTTCCCGTTCCATCGGACCCGGAGATATCGATGTTAAACCCGTAGCCCGGACATGAACCATGCAAACCCGTAAACTCCGGGTCAAACCCGGAGAGGTGGCAGCTCTACTCATGACACCTGTAATTCTGAAAGGCAAATAATAAACCTGGCCGCAGTTTTTCTTTACGCCGTACCTTTGGCTTTAGGCGACATTTGTTCCGCGACACGTGTACATACGCGGATTATAAGTCGCGCGATGTCCGGCGACGTCGTGCTACATCGCTCGACATGTCGCACGACAAAAATGTCGCCTAAAGTATCTTTAACTTTAAGCATACAACACGACAGACAGAAAAAGTGACTATAGTTAGATACTACAAACAAACATGCAAACAATTTTTCCTCTTTATAATATTAGTGTAGATGTAGATTGTAGATGTAAACTTACGCCCTATGAATTTTTTATACAGTTGGCATCAACTTAACTTTTGGGTAAAATCTTTATCGGTGAACGAATTATTTGGGTAAAGGTGGTGATGGGAACGGGTGTTTTGGGAAATGGATTATTTAGGAATCACGCCGCGCAAAAAGTCCGGCGCACGATGCATACAATCCACGCAAACTTTTTGTGCGCCGCGACTCGATCGCACAAAAAGTCTGTTGTCTGCGCTTCACCTTAACTGTAGGAATTATCATTAAAAAAAACCCCCGACGAGCCCCAAATCGATGGCTTTACTGAACGTGTAACATTCTCATCTTACCTAACAAACGACCTGATGACCTTGAAGACCTGAACCGATTTCCACAAAACATAGCTAAGAACACTCTCGACGGATATAGCTTTCGAACAAAAAAAAACCGCATTAAAATCGGATCATCCGTTTGGGAGTTACGATGCCACAGACAGATACATACACATTTACACACACACACACACACACAGACACGTCAAACTTATAACACCCCGTCGTTTTTGCGTCGGGGGTTAAAAATATGTTAGTGGCGAGAAGTGTAAGAAATGCCCAGTTAATGTTTATAAAAATTGGTTACAGAAAAAGGCCGTGAAGAGATGATACCCCTTTGTGACTTTACTAGTGACCAGGTTTTGTGCGCTATTAGGCAATTAGCTAAATAAAACAAAACAATTATCTCCATCCAAAACTAAATAACAACGTAAGTACAGTCAAGTAATTAGTTTGATAGTTTGATCCCTGTGCCACTCTGAACCTCTTCAAAAAACGTCATTGTGATGATCTACAAACAAGCTACTATATATAGAAAACATAATTAATCTCAATATGATAAGTTTCATAAAGGCACAGGTTTGATTATACTTGACTGTACATTATTTACAGAGTAGATAATAGACTGATATGTAGTATGTAGTTAATGGTAGGTACCTACCTACAGTTGTGTGCAAAATAATAGCAGTAGATGTACTCGGGTGATTATTTCCTGAAATAAACCACGTAATCAAAAGATGGCCACAAATTTAAAAACTATTTACCTCAGGACTGCTGGCACTGGCCAATGCATTATTAATTTTATTCATTTCGAATTTATATTTACGAATTTCAAGAAAGGATGTTCCATAAAAATAGCAGTGTTATTAGAAAAATCTTCATTTCATAATTCTCTCCACCCCGGACTAGATAATACTATTTAACAGTAGTAGAATATAGAATATGCTGTTGTCTAAAAGTAATTCTTGTCCAAAAAATTACAACTATGGGAAGGGGAAGGCTTTGTTCGAGAGAAATGAGAAGTAAAGAGAGAATGAGAATTAAAAGGTTGATTAAAGAAGGAAAAACTTACAAGGTTGTCAAAGAAATAATAAAATGTTTAGCCAAAATGATCAGTAACGCTCTGAAATGGGTAATAAGTCCGAAACAAGAGGCAGAAAAAAGGCTACAACAAAAAGAGAGGACTCCATAATTGTACGCCTATCGAAAGAACCACCATTTCTGTCGTCAAAACATTATCAAAACTTGTTAAATTTGAAAGTGAGTAGTTCTGCAGTTCGCTGTCGACTCATTGAAGCTAATCTGCACGCCAGAAGTCCCAGGAAAGTCCCACTGTTGACTAAAAGGCACATAAAACAGGGGCTAATTTTTGCTTAAGAACACGTAAATTGGCTTATGAAGAAATGGCGTAATTTATTGTGGAGTGACGAAAGTAAACTCGTGCTGTTTGGGTGTAAACGTCGTCGAGAGTACGTCAGGAGACCGCCCGGTGCCGCTTTCATGCCCCAGTACACGATAAAGACAGTCAAGCACGCCGGACTTAGTTTGATGCTATGGGGATGTTTTTCCTACTATGGTACAGGCCCTATAATTGAAATCGAGGGCATCATGAACAAAGAGTACTATTTAAAGATGGTGCTTCAAGACGTAATGTACCCATATGCCGAGGATTTAATGCCGCTAAAGTGGGTTTTCCATCAAGATAATAACCCAAATCACACTAGCAAAATTGTGAAGAAATGTTTTAACACTGAAAAGTTGATGTTTTACCCTGGGCTGCTTAATCTCCGGACCTCAACTCGACCGAAAACTTATGGACAGATATTAAGAATGTTGTAAGTGATCAAAAAACCACCACAAAGTCCCAATTATGGCATGTGGTACAGTCAACATGGAACAACATCCCGGTACAAAGATGTAAATCCTTGGTTGACTTAATGCCAAGGAGATGCAAAGCTGTTATTAAAAATAAGGGTCAATCCACAAAATATTAATAAGACTTTTTAAGTATATTTGCTTTTTATTTGAAGTTATTTGATTTAAATTGATTTTTTCCATGAAATAAATGTCACTGCTATTATTTTGAAAATCATATGGTATTTTTTTTGTTCATTTACCTTGAAATTATTGGTGACTTCATTATAGTTTGTTACTATTCAGTGCTATTAGATATAAAATGGTAAATATTAGCAATTATATTCTATATAAACTTATATTTACATACTTTATGAGTAATTTTGACTTGACTGCTATTATTTTGCACACAACTGTATGTCCATTACCTACCACAGATCATAAATTAGTTAACTAGATCTAGATGTGAGATGTCCAGTGGACTAGTGGTATAGGTATGCGGAGCTCCACAGACTATGACGCTTGTGACTCATGACTAATGAAATGAGGCGACCTCCGGCACGCCCGTCAAATAAAATTTGTTTATTTTCAAACAAAGCTCATGGTGCTATTTTGGAATGTAAAAACGATAGCAAATATGAAATCAGATAAATGGAAAATAAATGGGGATCTTTCGATTTGTTTGCTCAATTTCATTTATGAATAAATTTTTCATAAATTTCTACAAGGTGGAAGAGATTATTTCTTAGGTCTGTCAGATTTATTTTTAGGTACTTACCACTGCTAAATGTAAAAGTTTAGAGCACGTAATTATTTGTGTAAAATTATCTTTTTTTTTCCGATGTCATTCGTAATTGGTTGTCAACGGTATGCTGTCGTCGTAAAGTCCTAATTACAACTTACTGATTCAGAAGTTGTTATTTTTTTAATAGACGCTTCTCCCAGTAATACCTAACAACTATTTCAAAGGGTAACCGTTGTCCAATGTGTGACTGCGTGGATTCCCGGCGATGACCGTGTTTATAGTAAATATTGTTTAAGTATCTATGTCTATTCTAATCGTTAACTACCTACTTGTTAATTACATTATGGATAGCAAACCCATTAGATATTTTAAGAGTTATGTAGGGTAAAATTTCAATTTAGTTGTTCAGTCATCCTAGATCGGATCCTATCTTGTCTTAGATAAATCATTCTATCGTCGTTAGTAATCTTTGAGATCAATGTTTTAATCCAAATAGTGAAATACTAAATAGTAAAAAAAATATTTTTTATTCCAGAAAGAGGAGCAGAACGCAGCACTGCACTTACAAATTTGTCTGCTGGAGATGTCTTATCTGCTGTGAAACAACTTATCAAGTAATTTTCAATAGTTTTTGGGGATAAGTAGCACCATAGAGAAATAATGACTATTTAATGTAATTAAACAATGCATCTTTACTTTGGTTTTATTTATTTACGTTCAACTCGTACATACTATATTCACAAGGTAATAAATAGCCCAAGAGGGGATTTCGGGATTTGCTATAGCGCGGCAGATTAATATATAGGGATAGCTTGTAACTGATTAAATGTTTCCACCAAATATCTATGGCCGCACGTCCAGGATAAAGGATCAGATTAGTAAAAAAAAGTTCACCATCGGGCATTCTCGAGGTTCTCGAGCGCGTCAGATTAAGGTAGGGTGAGTTAATTAGATGCTAAAAAGTGTATATTCCGTTAATTTGACAATTTGAGAGTGATGTAAATAAAGTTAGAGGGTTCCGAAGTTGTAAAAAAAATTACATCTGGACATTCTCGAGCGTGATTATTTTTTATTTCATTTTGAAGGGAATAATGATTATTTGATGAGCATTACGAAAAATATATAATCTGACGATTTTCACAAGCCAGATAAAAACCTATATAAAACTCAAAGTTGGTTGACTGTCATAGTGATGTATCAACGCACAGCCCAAACCAACCACTATTTCACGTTTTGTGGCCACTTCTAGCATAATATTTTTTAGGTTTTGAGGTGGCAGGTACAATAGTGACAGGTTGCAACCCTGTCGCCTAAAGTATACCTTAACCTATGTCCTTAGTTGCCTCTTACGACATCCATGGAAGAAATGGAAAGGTGTTATTCTAAACCCGACACACCACTAGTCAGATGAATGAAAAGTAAAGTATTGATGAAAAAAGAGGGGATCCCCTTGGAATGCATCATTTTATTTAGACTATTATTGTTTCGCATAATTAATTTGGCATAATTTATTTTGGCATAACAATACTTTCGCATAATAATACTTTGGCCTAATACTTTTTTGGCATACTACGCTAATAACATAATTTCATTTGGATTAATTTGTATTGGCCGAATACACACTACGCATACTATTGTTTGGGCTGATAATTATTTGGTATAAATGTCACTATGCACAATTTAAAAATTCAGTTTCGTTGTTACCTTGTATTTACTATTATTAGGTTAGGTTAGGTTAGTATGAAATCCAGGCGCGAAGCGCCTAAGCATCGCCGAATACTTAGTTCGCGGACCACCATCGACATCGGTTTAGTTCCTAAATAATACAAAAACATAAGTATGCATAGCATTGGTATGAATAGCAATAATATAACTACGAGCCATTGGTACAAACTTTATTATTTTTTGGCATAATACTGTTATGCATATTGATATGATGCCATTTGATTATTATGCCTATTTATGCTTATGCTTACCTACTCTTGAAACTCAATTGAGGGCCGTTGTTTGATAGGTACAATCATTTGTGGAAGGCCGAACGTGCAAAATGTCTCGTCCAAAACTAAGCAGAGATTCGCTGTGGTTATGGTTCTCATTGCCCGTACCTCAATCCATTTGGAAAAAGCGTCACTAATAACCAACCAATAGGAACTTTCGTAAGGCCCGGCAAAATCAATGTGTTTCCTTTCCCACACTTGTTCTGCAATGGACCTCGAATATACAGGAAGTTCTGTGTTGTGGGGTCTATGTTGTTGGTACCCGATGCACCTTTTAACGTAGTCGTCGATGTCTTCATCAATGGATGGCCACCACACATAGAACCGGGCTAGGGCTTTCATCGCAGATATGCCGGGATGGCCTCTATGAAGGTACGTTAAGACTTTGTTGTAAGTTTTTAGGAATGATCAGCCTTCCTTGCCACATTATAATCCTGTTTTCTACGGGGAGTTCGTTACGTTTTCTGAAAAAATGTTTTATATCATTGGTATATTCCAGTTCTCTCCAGCCAGTTTTAATGTACTTTAAAACGTTCGATAATGTTGAATCTTGGATCGTTTTCTCTTTCAAGATCTCTTCAGAGAGGTGTAAATCAGCCATTCTGGATCCTAAAAGACGTGATTCGATCTTTTGTACAACACATTCAGTTTTCGATGGTTGAGTGTCGCTGTTGGGCAGTCTAGATATACAGTCAGCTATTATGTTGTTCTCTCCCTTTTGATAGCAAATTTCATAATTGTAACTGCCTATGATTAAAGTTCACCTCACAAATCTGTTATTAGCGACTTTGGTAAGGTTACACTGTGCGCCCAATATATGTATCTATTAACGGTTTGTGATCCGTTACCAAAGTAAATTTGGTTCCGCGTAAGTATTGGTCAATTTTTTTTATTCCAAATAAAATAGCGAGAGCTTCTCGGTCAATAACCGAGTGTTTCGTTTCGGCTGCACGTAATTTTCTTGACGCGAAAGCTATCGGGTGTTCAGTATTTCCAACCTGGTGATACAATACTGCTCCTACTCCATTTTCTGAAGCGTCGCAAGCGAGAAATATAGGTCGGCTTTCGTCGAATGCAGCTAGTGGTTTTGATGTAAGTATCGATCTTTTTGTTAGTTCGAAAATTCTTCTTTCGTGATCCGTCCAGCGCCATTGGTGTCTCCCACTGGTTAGTTTATGTAAATCTGCACAGATTCCATGTAAATGGGATATAAAACGTTCGTAGAAGTTCACAAAACCGAGTAATGAGCGTAATTCTTTCGCGTTAGTTGGTTCAGGCGCTTTGGATATAGCATCCATTTTTTTGTCGTTGGGTGTATGCCCTCTTTATTAATTTTATGCCCAAGGTTATCTATTTCATTTTGAAGGAAAAAACACTTTTTTAAATTGACTTTCAATCCTGCTTTCATTAATCGTTCAAAAATCAGGCTAAGTGTTCTTAAACGTTCATTCATATTTTGACCCGTTACTGCAATGTCGTCAAAATATACTGCGGTATTGGGAATCCCTTCCAATAGCTTATCAAGATAATGCTGGAAAATGGATGGAGCAGTCGCAATTCCAAAAGGCATTCTGTTGTACTGAAAATATCCTTTATGTGTTGACAGTGTCAAGTACTTCTTTGAGTCTGGTGCTATTTCAAACTGTAAGTATGCGTCCTTGAGATCAATTTTTGAAAATATCTATCCATGTGCCAGATTTTGACGCAGTTGATCAAAAAGTGGAACTGGGTTGTAAATGCTTCGAAAAGACAGGATTTAGTGTGCTCCTGTAGTCTCCACAAATTCTGATATCCCCATTAGGTTTCACGACGTTAAAGGTGGGTGTTGCCCATTCCACAGGTGTTGTATTAGGGTCGACTTCGTTTATAATCCCTTTAGAAACAAGGCGGTCTATCTCTTTTTAATTGTTGCGTTTCATTCCAAACTTAATAGGACGAGCTGGTAAATGAACAGGCACTGCTCCGGGTTTAACATGAATGTTTACTTGATAGTCATGTACTCTTCCCAATTTGCCGTCGAAGAGTTTTTCATATTGTTTTAAGATGCGTTCGAGTGTTGTAGGTACAATTTTTTTTATAGAATAAACAGGTTTCGGAAATTGCATTCCAAACATCTCACTCCATTGTAACCCAATAAGCATCGGGTCAGCGTTTTTCATGACCACAACAGGTACGATTTTCTGTTTGCCTTCAACCTCTACTGTCACATCTGTGAGGCCCTTTGACTTAAGTGTATAATTTCAGTACGCTTTTAACTTGGGTGCTTTAGTTAATGTTGGAGAACCGATGTGTCGCCGAAATCGGGTGCTTAATTATTGAATATGCAGACCCAGGGTCCCAGTCCATGGTGCAAGGTTTTCCGTTTATAAATGCGTCGATTCTTTTGCAGTCTTTGTTATGTGTTTGTGCGATACTGCATACTAGTTCGTCTTCTGAGTCGCTGGTCTCTGATGTACTTGCTCTGTTGTTAGTACTCTCTGTAACACGTTGTAGTTTGTGCCGAGATTTTTGTGTTTTGTCTTTTACTATGTAGGCCCGACCAGTTTTGATACAACAGCTCTCATAGTGTCCATCAGTGTTGCATTCTTCGCAGGTATGCGCTTTGGCTGGACAGTTATTAAAACTGTTTGTCATATTTCCCGCACCGAAAACATTGGTTTGAACGTATCTTACGAGGGCTTGGGCTTTTATCTGTATGTTTGTATTGTTGTTTCAGTGGTGCTCTGTTTTTAATTCTATTTATGTTCGTTGCTGGAGTGTCGTGTTCAACTTGTTCACGAGATTGTGCTAAAGCGAAGAGTTGCGCAAACGTCACTTCTGTGGTTTCGCCGTTACACGTTTCCTTTAGTTCTGGCCATTTTTGTTTCAAGTCTGTTTCTAACTCTGAGTGGTTTAGTCCAGTAGCGAATCTATCGCGAAGTTGACGCTCTAGTAAATAATCATTGTAGTCACAATCTTCACTTAGGCTTTTTAATCTGTTGGCGTAGTGCTCCATCGATTCCGTTTGGTCTCTTACGCAACTCCAAAATTCAGTCAAAGCTCGATATCGAGTTTTTTTGATACGATATAGATCTAGTAACTTTAAACGTATGTCACTATAATGAGCTTGTATCAAAATTTGGGGTCAAAGCTGTTTTTATTTCTTTAAAAATACTTATCAGGTGTGATCGAGTTTAGCAGAAGGTCCTTCTTCAGATGTTCGTCGTCAGTCACGTTATGAATTTTGCACTTGGCTTCAAAGAAATTAATATAATCGCATACCTTGTGGGTGTTTGGATTAAATTTTTCCATAGAAAAGGCTTCTATTGTGGCCATTCTGTTATGTGGTTCTTGCGAGCCAGCGGCGCTCGTCACGCTGCCGGCCGGTGAGGCGGCATCAGTCGCCGCCGCGCGTGTCGCGGTGTGGGCGAGTGCCATTCTCACTATTTCTAACATTTGTTCCTGTTGCGCTTGTTGTGCGCTCAGAAATTTTGCGAATTGATCGGCGTCCATCTCGTCGCCAATAAAATAAACTCGTAATTCAGTAAATCATGTTTCATTTTTATTACATGACATGACAATGATATAAGTCATAGAGTAATATGACACTATAACAAGAACCATGATGTAGTGGAAGCAAAAGATGAACACCCCCCAAAAGTTGAACGTTTGGCCTTAATTAAATAGGGGTAGTAATTAAACTGACTTCTTTTTAATAGCATAATCGGCTTCTGAAAAATCTAAGTTGCCTTCTAAATTACTAACTCAGCCGCAATCAACCGTTGTCTAAATAATGTCATCTTAGCCACTAATTATCTTCTATGTAAGCCACTGTAAATATAACTTGGCATCGTGCTTATTATTTAGCATCTAAATTTGTGACACGCATTCAAGCGGGAAACTTCTAAAATCTTTTCATGTGGCACCAAAATAGTAATTGTATTAGCTTCTAATTTCATAAGTCGGTATGTTTAAAATTTAATTCATCCTGTTTTTTTTTTGCAGTAGTGGGTTTTCAGCAGGGGTCGCAGTTCTAACCTAACCTAACCTATTTTTGGTGGTAGTTTGTTTTCTGTAGGGGTCACAGTTTTAACCTAACCTAACCTACTTTTTTGGCAGTATTTTCGTTTCTGTAGGGGTCGCAGTTTTAACCTAACCTAACCTACTTTTTTGGCAGTATTTTCGTTTCTTTAGGAGTAGCAGTTTTAACCTAACCTACTTTTTTGGCAAGGTTTCTGTATCTCTGATTGGTGCAAATGGATAGTTGCTGTCATGGCGTACACTCGCGCCAAATCGTAGGTACAGTGGCTATTTTCATGATAAAAGAATATGAAGTATTATTTTACATGTTAAGTTAGAATATTTGATGTTGTCTATTGAAGCTTCAATACATATAAATTTTGAGGAGCTTGTATGGAAGCTATAAAATGAGTTACGAATTTCGTGGCCGAGTTAGTAAATTTGGTGGTAAGTAATAATAAATGTTGGTCTTGACTTGACGCTTTTTTTGTCATTTTTGTTGGCATTGTAAAGAAGATGAAATAGTATTTTAGAGGCTATATCATTTTCCCGATGCTTAGTTATTAAATTAGAAGTTTGAGTATTGCGGCCAAAAAGAAAAATTGCGGCCAGGTTTATTATTTGCCATTAAATAGTGGCACATTTTATACGCCAAAAAATATTTCTTCATAATGCAGCAACACTTTGCCGAGGTGAAAAACATAATTCAAGAAAAGTTACATCACGGACGTGAACGTGAGCGATCTTCGCGTCTCGGATTTCCGTCAAAAGTGCCAGTTGTATGGAATCCTTATTAAAAAAAGAGCCTCACATTTTAAGCTTTTATATGCATATTAAATTGAATAATGCATTGATTAACATTTTTATGCTTGGTATGTATTCTCGACTATATCTTTAATATTATTGTAAATAAACAAAATGTTTTTTTTTTTGTATTATTTAACGAGTAATTTGCTGTTCAAGTAATGGTTCCAAAATCAGAGGTATGAGCTAATAGTTGAACGGCGTTCAACTATTGGGCAAAGGGTATTTTTACAAATGCGTTTATAAAATCACACGAAAAAGATAGACTCACCGATTATGGCTCAAATTAATTGTATAATTGTCGTAGATTTTTTAACCAAAAGTTGAACAAAGTATTTTGATGTTATGGCAAAGAAATTCGATATTTTTTTTGTATGGGAATCGCGACTGTTCAATTATTATTTCACGTCCAAAAGTTGAACTAGTAATTATGCTAGTTCAACTTTTGGTTTCTATGTCAGTAGATGAACATTGAACTAATTAAATTGGTTTATCGTATAGATTTCTTTGCCATAACTTGAACTACTAAAATTTTGTCGTTCACGTTTGGAGCAGGGCATCCATATGAACATTTTTATCAAGGTAATATTCCAATAATTATTTTTGAAAAATAAGTTACAACATATACAGTATTTATCAGAACGAAAGGCCAAGAAAGAAACCTATTAATCTTTAGACCATAAATATGATTGTGGTGAAGGCTTATAGAAATCTAGC
>BHDV01051529.1:200461-233689 GCA_005406045.1 Adoxophyes honmai | reverse complement strand
GATACCTGTCTACTGAATAATTATTCAGTTCTGTATTTTATGAAAATTAATCGTGTTCTCAGCAAACAAGAAAAAAAGTCGTTGTTGTACTTGTACTTATTAGGATAGGATAAGAAAATCCGACAACATCACGTAAGTAGATTTTTTAAATGATAAATGTATGAATAACTTTTTGTTCGTGGAACTACTAGAGAATTAATCACATTGTAGAGGAAAGATTGTTTCTTGCCGTAAGGAAAAACAAAATTTTGCGTTGGCAACACCTGCCCTCGGTTACGAATTATTGTCACTTGTCACGTCAGGATGTCATTGCATCAACGACACAAACGAGAAGTGAGACACTTCTCACTCACTCGTTCGTGATAAGTGTGTTGTCGATCCGTCAGGGGGCGCTTTTTAACTTTCCATACAATTTTGCGAAACTCGCACGTGAGTTCGTAAACGAGTGACATTAATCGATTTGATTATACTAAGGGTACTGGTTACCCTCAGGCGTGAGAATATGTATGTATGTATCTATGTATAAAATGTGGGTAGTGAAAAAAACCTGTCAAATTTGACATCAACTTTGTTTACAGTTAGTTAAGTACCTAAACCGCCAGAGTATAGCGTGGGATACCTACGCGGACACCCTGACCCACTTTTCTATTATTTTCAAAGCGGGTACTGCAGCGGTGGCTGCTAAGAACCTCAAACGGCGCAATTATGCAGCCATTGGTTGTTATATCTACAAAATTGAACGTCGAAACCATATAAACAATTGACAATTGATGATAGAGATGACGTTTCGTAGAAGTTCTACTACTCGACGATGGGTGGCGCTAGGGCGCTACAATACTGTTCATTTAAAAAAGAACACGGAAAAGTCAAAGGCAACACTTAATAACAGGCTTAAGGCATTAAGTATAGCATTATTTATGGCTTTTTTTTAGCGTCGAGGCCTTTGGCATTATTTTTATTGATTAATAAGCTTCTGCGCAAGTACTGATTAAGGAAGAGTCGATTTATGAAATTATAATTGATTTTGTTAAAGTTATAACAAAATTTAATATCACAGTGCTGCCATCTACCGTTGACGTTTGTAACACATGTAACTTATGCAACCGTCATTCTTATTAAAATGAATCAGTCTGTTCCCAACTGTCATACGTGTTTTATTAGATTTATAGGGAAAACTTTCACAGGTCATGGCACCTAATTCTAAACAAACATACATCACGCCTATTTTCCCAAATGGGGTAGGCAGAGAACACAAAATGCTACATAGTCAAAGACTTGACTATTTCGCGCTTCATAGCCACTTTTAGCATTTTTTTAGGTTTCGAGTTGGATAAAAGAGGTACAATAGTGACAGGTTGCTAGCCTGTAGCCTAAAACTTACCTTATTTCCATAGCCGCCTCTTACAACAACCACGGAAGAAATAAAGAAGAGGTGTTTTTCTAAACCCTGCCCAAGAGGATAAAATACTACAAAATATTTTGCATTAAATTTGTACGAAAATACAGTTTACTGACTTATTTTAGTGTCCACTAATATTTCACATGAACTTGTCTAAACATTTCATTGAACCCAATAGTAGCCAAATTAAATAATGAATTGATTAGTAAAATAAAACAAATACCGACCGTGGGTGTCAATTGACGTCAATAAAATTAAGAAAACTGTGTTTCAAACTGGTATTCGACAATATATTCGCAATATAAATCAGATGAATTGGTAATGAAGTATAATATTATTTCGCATATGAATGGGATCCATTCAAAATTATCAGTGATATTTAAGTGAATAATAAATAGAAACTATGGATGAGTAAGTTTTTTAAATGTATTTACAAAAGGTTCTGATTTTATTTGTGGTAACGGTATTTTATCCTCGTAAGTCCCGGCGTACTCTTACATATAACAGACTAGCTTTTGCCCGCGGCTCCGCTCGCGTTAAATTCGGGGTATCACAGAAGAGATAGCACACATACCAATTTTATAGCTTTCTACATTGAAAACTTCCACTCCTTACTTTAGGGAAATGGGGGGTTTTGAAGAGACAAAATGTAGCCTATGTCACTCTCCATGCCCTAAACTATCTCTACCTAAAAAATCACGTCAATCCATCGCTCCGTTTAGCCGTGAAAGACGGACAAACAAACAAACAAGCAAACAAACAAACAAACAAACACACTTTCACATTTATACCTATATTGGTACGGATGAGTGTAGGTACCTACTATACTCGTATACTTAAAGCACAAATTGTTCAACGACAAAGAAACTTAAAGATTAGGGAGCGTAAAAATAAAAATTTCAAGACGGAATTTTTGTCTGGATCTAAGGACCTTAATTAGGTAAGTAAAGTCAGCTAATAATACATAATAATCCAGCCTAAATACGTTTCACAGCAGGACACAGGTCTCCTCTCAGCATGATTGGGATTGGGAACTTCACACACAACATTGAATTACTTCGTCGCTCTGTGTAGGCTTTCTCATGATGTTTTTCATCACTGAATAGCTCATAGTAAGTATCAATTTAGATTTCGCACATAAATTCCAAAAAAATATGACGTGAGTCCGGGGTTCGAACCTACGCTGAGAGATCACAGGTCAAACCGCAAGATTATTTAAAATACTGTGTATTATTTCGTCAGTAAATTATCATCCTGTAAAATATTACAGACCTGTCAAAACGAACTGACAAATCAATTACGTATTCCAACCCATTGTTTTTACGGATCATAGTTCAGTATGTAACTCCTACTTACAAATTTTGAACTTCAATACGTCATTCGAATAGTTTGTTCAGGTAAAATTCTTTTGGTGAAGATGACTATATTAGTTTAAGCAAAAACCGGTGAAACAAAGAACTATCATAGCTAAAAATTACCAAAATGGAAGGAGATTTTATTTTGCAAGTAGGTACCTACCTACCGTGATAGCCCAGCGGTTTGATCTGCGGCCTCTGACGCCGAGGGTCGTGGGTTCGGAACCCAGGCTCACACCGCTGAATTTTTCGAAATGTGTGAAATTTAGTTTGATATTTTTCACTTCTCATGCTCTTAAAGTGATTCTTTAGTCCCTATATAGCGGGCCTAAAACTCCTTTTTAATCTCTAGGGGCTAAAGTAATATTTTTTTAATTGGCCTTAAAAACCACTTAAACAGCCAGTCACCGTGTTTGTGAACGTAGGATTATCGCCATTTTTATAGACGTAAAAATAACCTCAAAATGTCAATGAGGCTATTTCTACGTCTTTAAAAATGGCGGTAATTGTTACTCTGCCAAAAAAACTATTAAAAGTGATTTAATTTCGCAAAACACGATTATTGATTACGGATAATAATTTATTTCATTATAATAATTGTTAACACATTTTATTATGCATAGTGTAATAATAATAAGCTTAAAAATAGTTTAAAGTTAAAATCTGTTGGCTAAATATGCAAGCATTCAAAACGTCACTTTACAAAAAAAAAGTAAAAGAAAAGAAAAACCGCGATTTTTTTTTAATTTTTCTTAGGTTAGATTAAAACATATATTTGTACATGGAAAGCTTTGTTGTAATCAGTATTGTAATTTTTTATATAACAGACAGAACGTCGTTTTTTTCCTCGCATTCAAAGTGAAAAGTAGAGTGTTTAACGCGAGACTAAACAACCATAATGACTTGTTTTAGTCCCTTGTTGAACAATCTACTATATAACGAGCTTTCCGGTAAAAAAACACTATGACGAAAATTGCAGCGATGAAGTAATTACCCCACGAACCACCAGTGACTTCACTTTGATCGACAAAGGAAATATTTAAATATTTCGTTTATTGTGACCACGTTCTGCGGAAGATTAAGAATCATATTTTAAAATCATGAATTTCATTATTCATTATCAAATGGCTTTTTATATCGAAATTAGCTAAACATGTTTCAGGTCAATTGGTGACTCAACATCGGGAGCAACGCGCTACAGCGGCTGCAAACAAATGCCCCTGATTGGCCCGAAACATGTCGAGCTAATCTAGAATTCTAGATATAAAAACATGAGTGTATCCGTTTTATTCCACTATACGTGAGTCTCACGGTTGTTTAATGTTTAAGATGGCATTTCCTTCACTGTAATGTGCTAATTCAGACCTTTAGACAAAACTTAGTGTAAATGAAAGATGTGGATTTAAGATAAGACAAATTGCCGTTTCTTTTATGTACCTACTCGTATCAGAAACGAGACGGTGTTGTAATGATATATGGTGAGAAATTGTTATCGACTTAAACTTATAAGGCGACGACAAGATTGAAGTGAATGGTTTGATTAAAAGTGGTCAATTTGAAAGAATTAATAACGCATGAGTCAACCTAAAAATATATTTGAGCGATTACCCGAAGCATTTATTTAGACACCTTTCTGTTAAAATGGAAGAACATACTAATACAGTCGTTTAGTTATTTATTAGAGAAAAAATAACAGGGCATAAGTAGCATTAAGAGGGTAGGAGCCGCCCCGCTTCAAACCGCTTCTCCATACAAACGTAGTCCCCTGTTTTCTCCGTGAATAATGACATTAGAGCAAAAATTTTTTTACGTTATATTTGTATCTGTTTTGGCTATGCCCCTATGATTTGCTTTTATCGTTTTTTTTTTAATTTTTTTTTTTTTTTTTAGAATTACTGCATAGCCAAAACAAATACAAATATAACGTAAAAAATTTTTTGCTCTAATGTCATTATTCACGGAGAAAACAGGGGACTACGTTTGTATGGAGAAGCGGTTTAAAGCGGGGCGACTCCTATCCTCTTAAACTTACTGATAGGCTGAATGATGAAAATGTGATCTGAAAGAGGATATTGGAACAAGGAAAGAAAAACGCATGCTGCGTTGGTTTGAGCACGTAGTGAGGCAAGTCGGTCGAGGGCGCCCTCGAAGAATGTATATCGACCAGATCGGCGATATTCTAAAAAGAGGCCAGATTAGAAGTACCCCGAAACCGTCAAGCCTGTATGACGAGAATCATGAATGTAAGTGAAGCGAGAGAAGTATGCCAGTATAGAAGGGAACCTGTTCTCTCTACCTACCCCGCAGGGAATGGGGCGTGACGTTTATATACGATACGTGTATGTATTTAGAGAAAAGAACTCTAACAAATAGCGGAAAATGACATCAAAAATCTGCAGCAGATTCGTATAAAATGTAGCCAGATGAATGAGACGGATAATCGAATCGCTCTTGAGTGTTTCGAACGACTCATTTGGCTGGACACTTATGGTCATGACATTTTGATACAGTTGTTTAGTTATTTTTCAGTAAAACAAGAAATCTATGAAATAATCGAAAACGGCATTAAAATCAATAGACAATTCATATAAAAGGTAGCGGAACTATGAGGCGGTTACAATGAAATATTACGTATTACGTTAGTACGTTCCAAATACTCATAAGTGGCGTGAGAGAATATCGCCGTGCGCCTGGCAAAAAATATAGCATTGGAGCTAGGTATACGAGAGCTATTTTTATTCTAAAGGAACTGGTTTTTAAAATTAATAGCTTACTGAGAATTATAGTAAAGATTGGATCAAGGCTCCTACTTAACTTTGCTATTGTAAGGTAAACGTCCGAGTGATCGACACGTTAACAGAAAACGTTTCATTTGCGTCGTAATAATATTCGTAAATATCGTAGTTTGTTTATACATTTACGCAAAACCATGTGTATTTTGAAGCATTTGGTGCTAAAATATCAAACATTCATACATACAATCACGCGTTTTCCCAAATGGGGTAGGCAGAGCACACGAAACGTGACATAGACAAAACCATGATTATCTATATCACGCTTCGCAGCCACTTCTAGCATAGTATTAGGTATGCAAAAAATATAAAAACTTCTTAAAATTACGGCAAATGTTATTCAATTCGATTGCACGAATGTCATGTGTCATGTCAGATGTTTTCGATCGCAATTTTTTTTTATGAAATGTAAACTAATATGAAAGCAAACATATTTGCTGCCGCAAAAATGAAATTGTTAATTAATGCCATTTATGTGTATATTATTAAGGATATTAAGAATACACTATATTAGGTAGATATATTTTTTTACATTAGCGTAACGCCGCAATCATAATGATTTATCGACTTTTAATAATTCGATAAACCAAAACATACGTGTCACAAAATTTTCTATAATCTGATTGATTAATTAATCAGAATAACGTACAATTGACCCAGTCATCATCCCCATTGGACTCAACCGAAGAACATTCTACGAGGACATTAAAAACCGCACGGCCGTCATGAACTGTGGGTTATTTAGTTACCTTTTGTACTTTATACGCGAACAAATACACTATTACTCAGTTATGACCAATATGACGTTCTGCTGTATTATTCCTTAACGTCACAAACTAGACTCATCAACAAGCACGACGTCAGGCTTTCAAATTTTCCGCACATTTTTTTAACCTTTTAGTATATCCCACTGCTGGGCAAAGGCCTTCCCTTTCATCCGCCACTCTTCTTTACATGATATCTAGCTAATTTTGACACTGATTTGACGTTAGCACACAGACAGTTTTTCGTGACTTTCCCCCAGTAGCACTATCAAAGGGTTGTTACCAGAGCGTCTAGTGTGATTAAAACGGGCATGAATTCGATAACGATTTCGCTTCGCAAAATTGTATGGAAACTGAGAGAGCGTCACCATGCGGAACGTTTGCACAACTGCCGCGGTCGACATGTCTCCATACAAATTTCGCGTTAATTCGTAAACGAAATCGTTATCGAATCCATGACCGTTTTGACGTTTAGACGTTACTTCAGACCAATCGAACGATCGTCGATCGACGGCATCGATCGATAATTGAATAGAATAATTGACATTCACTGCAACCTCTCGGAGTCGATACTTCTTCAGGCGAACGCACATGTCCGTTCAAATGCCTGCGAATCTTTGGATGTTACCAGATTAATCGATCGATCGTCGATCGACGGTATGGAACGATGATAGAATGGAATGTAGCCGGGGTTAATCAATCGGTTGGTTAATCGACCAGTATCTTTCAATCAATTAAAACAACCCGTGTGGTGCCGGGTTAGAATAGCACCTCCCCCTCTCTTCACGTGGGTGTCGTAAGAGTCGACTCTGGGAAAGGGTTAGTGTATTGTGGGCGATGGGCTAGCAAACTGTCACTGCAATATCACGTTTAACGATCTGGTTGTCCTGAAATTGCTAAACGTGGCACTAGATTTTTGAATTTACGTGTTCTGCCTACCCCTCTTGGGAGTACAGGCGTGAGAATATGTATGTATGTATGTATGTAATTAAAACAACCGGACCAATCGATTAACTTCGATCAACGTTGACCGATGCCGTCCATCGACGATAAATCGATTAGTCGGGTAATAAGTACCCAAGATATGCACGTATTTGAATCGTAGCTTCAAAACCAAATATTATAATACTTAGTTGTTAAATATTAAAAATAATTGTCAATGCGTTTAACGGCAAAAAAGTTAAGTGATCGAGATTGACATTCAAAAGTGCGTTAATTAGTTGGAAACTATTTTTACTCTAATATGCTGTAAGCGTAATCATTGAAATTCAAGCCAAGCAGAGAATATAATCTATGGAGTCGTTATTGAAATGAAAAAATCGCAACAAACAGTCATTAAAAATTTATTAATAATTATTAAAAAATGGTCCAAACATTCATGTAATCTTATCATAGCTTTGAAAACGAACATTTAATACTAATACCTAATTAAAATGAATTTTAGAACTAAAAATAACATTGTGAATAATGGAATGGTTGTGGATGAGTAATATTGACTACAGTAATGGATAATTAACATTTTAATTGACTTAGTCTATGGGTGTGTCAGATTCTGACGCAAAAACTATCGATTAATTCTACATATCCAATTGTTTTCATATACGTCATAGAATAAATGTATACCTGACCCCACGTTTAATTCATGCTGTTTTTTTTTACTAGATATACGAGTATAACTGAAATAAAAGGTGCGTTTTATTATAGTTTATCTTTAAAAAATAACAGAATCAAGACTTCATAATTCAATGTTACTTTTGACGGGAATTTTTTTAATAAAGATATACTTTTAAGGATCCATTGTGATCATGCTCATTAAAAAAAAAACATGTATCTACCTAACTCATTTTCTTACAAAGTTATATGTATACTTACTGAAGTTTAGTACCTACGTACTTAATCAAACAAGGTGAAAAAAAAAACAATACTGACTTTGACCCGTTATTTTTCACGACGTATATCACTCAAACCCTTCCACGACCATTTTATTTTATTCACTTCAATATTTTTTTAGTTAATCAAAAATAAGTTGATCATACACGTGCGCATTCATTAACTTAACATACTATTAATTAAATTGTAACTAAATGGAATGGATAGTATAATCATACAATTTTAATAGCCTGCGCACACATAGCGTCTTTCCAGAGTCGTCTTGACAACGATTTGCTTGCTATACTTACTAGACGCTGCGCGTTAGTTGACGAAAAGTATGTATGTAACTATTTATTGTACAAAATAAACATGACCAAATAACAAGCACACGTCGACTATCATTCAGGCTCCCAACGCATGGACAGCGGAAGCGTGAGAAGGTGACGTGACGGCATTGTTTGTAATATTCGAAATTATATGAAAGAGGGCGCAAAGCACCGACTGGGGAAAAAGCATACAGTCACGCCACCACGCCGCTCGGCTCCGCTTCGTCTATCAGAGCGTCTAGTGTGACAATTCGATGGTGTAGTCGTTAACGAATTCGTTTGCGAGTTATCGCGGAATTTTATGGCGTGTCGACCGTGGCAGTTGTGCAAACGTTCAGCTGGCGGCGCTGTCAGGGTTTCCATACAATTTTGCGATAACTCGCAAACGAATTCGATAACGACTGCACCATCGAATTGAACACACTAGACGCTTAGAGCGTTTAGAGCAGTGATTCCCAAAGTGGTCCAGGTGGACCCCCAGGGGTCCGTCGGAGACTCGATGGGGGTCCATGATGGAGTCGGTAAAAATAGGTGTATTAAGGAATTAGGTGCAAATGTAGCACCAGGGGTCCACCGAAATCCATAAAACTTTGAAAGGGGTCCAAGAGTAAAAAAAGTTTGGGAACCTCTGGTTTAGAGCTCAGTAGCCCAGTTAGTTCAGTTGGGCAAGCAAGGGTTTGACAAAACGACGTCTCTTGGAAGACGTTAAGTGTGCCCAGGCCCTTAGGTTCCACAGCCTATTACCATGAATTTGCGGTGATCATACTCACTAGTGACGATGTAAAAGATTTAAGAAAAAATACTTCCACAAGAGACCGCTAGCGGCGCTGTTAAAATTCTCGATACAAATCCACACCGTCACGATTATGGTCGCTGTAAACTCATTGTAATCGAAAGATAAACGTCCGAGTGCTCGACGCTGTACTAGTATATGGTACAGACACTGCGTCTAAACAATGCAGGTTAAATTCATACTAAGAACATTCTTCTTCATTCAAATATAAGTAATGCCACCGTGACACAGAGTGCCCATGCCATATGCGGATATTTACCTTAGGTACAGTATGTCTAACAAGATAAGTCTCGATTGCATTCGCTGTCGTCTCATATACTATGGAAATAGCTAGTTGCCAATACGCGTCGCTAGTGGCGCTGTAGGCTTGTGTACTGATTAAAAATGTATCATTCTAATTAACCCGTTAGTTAGATTATGGAAAAATATGAGACACGTGTTTCATAGTTTATCTAATAATTAGACATCGACAAAGGTACAGATCATCAAACTTCCGGAGTGGGGGCATGCGACGTCACGCCGTGGTAAAAATGGTACGTAGTGACGTCACTCGAAACTTCGGAGCTCTGTATCCTCGTCATTTCTCGTTTAATAAAGAAAAGAAAAAATACGTGTCCAATATTTTTTGGTTATCTATCTGATGGACTAATTTTTTTTTAATCGACTACAAACGCAATCGAGACGCTTTCTTGTCAACAGTTACCAGGACGTGACAAAAAAAAATATTAAATACTAACGTTAACATCATAAGTGACACGAGTATAATATAAAACTATTAATGATTTACTTATGATTAAGGATGGATTCAACTAATCGAGAAATAAACCTAGTCTCGGAATAAGTCACACATTACACGCAAGTAAATATTTTTTTCATATGAAAGAAGCGGGTAAACGTGACTTATTCTAAAACTGACTTATTTTCAATACTCACAACAAAACTAAAAACTAAGGCAAGACTCAGATTTTGGTATGAAAATAGAAGTTCAGAAAGCAAGCCTTCTATTCTACGTTGATATGTTATTATTCTCCAGTTATTATCTAGCCTATTTCTGAAATGTCTAATCTAACGTATAATACTTTAACGGTAAATAAATAACTAAATTATATTATTATAATAAGCTCATTGGTAAGACAAAAACTTAAGATTACAATTAAATGTACGAGAATCAACATAATATTCTTTAAACTCACGTAATCCACGGTATGTATTTAGTTTAAAAATACTTCCTATTATTAAACAGGGAAAATTATTGCCTTTGATCATAAGAATAATTGTAATATCGCGGCACATTTTTAAGCCTCACAAAATCATAATATCAGCCTTTAAAATAGCTGTAAAACATAATATCATAATGACTGTCTAAAATACTTAAAAACTTTTAAAATATCGATTTTTAAATAGATGCATTATTTCAATACAGATTGAAGTTCAAATAATAAAAAAATATATAATTTCAAAAAGTAAAGCCAACACAAATGCATAAGTAATAAAATACTATTACATGTTTTGCAATGATTTTCACTTAAGATTGTAAACGAATACGATTTCACATGTTTTAGACCATAAAAATATGTATGTATGTATACTATGAATAACTTAATATTTTATTTAAAACTAAAATAAGTGACTATTCACAACTAATCCAGATTTCAGATGAAGTTGGTATCTACAGTTAAAAATCACCGAGAAAAATATGTAGATCAACGGCATAAAATGTTATATGTCAGTCAACAACCTTCATTTTATGACACGCTCTTATTAGCATAATGATATTTTTGACATTTTGATCGTGTTGACATTTTTGTCGCCGATTGCTAGTACAGTGCATTTTGTTTTTTTTTTTTGTTTTAACAAGTGGCATGTCAAGAAAAAAATAACAGTTTTTATTCTAAATACAGATAGATCTTTAGTAGTTTTCTGTGGTAGTTTTAGTAGTTTTTGCCGCTGCCGTGTTCCCCGGTGGACTACAGTGGGATTCCCAGGAACACCGTCGAAGGTCGCTCAGGCTCAACCGTGCCTCATTCAGCGTTAATAATCTGGAACAAGCAATTGTACTCTTTTAATTTCACGGACAAACATTTTAGGAACCCTGAGCGACCTTCTAAGGCGACTTTCAAAGCAAGCGTCTTTGACGCCGCGTCAGACACGCGTCTAACGCTGCGGCAGATTTTGTACTAGTGTAACCGTTGGCAAAGCCGTCTCGATCGCGTTTGCGTTGACATTTCAATCACTATGGACTAATTGGCAGCAATAGCAACAATCTTCCATAGTATTTGACACTGACACGAACGCGATCAAGGCGTATTTAAAAATGGCACTGACGCGTATTGACGTTTTAAAAGTAGTTTGTGCATTCGTCTGCTGCAACACTGACGCCGTTGACGCATGCTTCGAAAGTCTACCTTGAAACCGAAAACAAAAGGCGATCAGAAAGTCTTCGTTCTTCTGTCTTCGGTTCAGATTACGTCGCACTAAGACTGCAAAGGACACTTAAATTTTCAGATGGCATTTAACGAAGTACTGTTTATTTATATCTGTTTGTCTTTAAGTATGCCGTTAAAAATAGGGCTGTCGCGTTACGCTGTTTTTAAACCGACGTTAAAATGTAAAGGTAGTTAAACGACTCTGAACTGTCAGTTCTATACATTCTAATCTCAACAGTTCTAAAACATTTAAGTTTGAGTAAGTATTTAAGGCCCGGAAACAACTTGTCCAGATTTTAAGTGGGTTTTAAGCCATTTTACCACTGAAAATCAGGACAAATGGTTTCCAGACCACTATACTAGTATACATTTACGAGTTGAAAAGAGTGGGAACCCTATAAGCTATAAAATAATTGTCCGCGACGTCACACATCCAACGCTTGCATGCACGCGACACCCACACGCTCGCTTTAACTACTCAAGTAGGAACTGCCGATGCGTGTTTTACAAGCGATTTGACACTATACGGGTAGCCTAGGGTTACCACAGACAATTAAAAAAAACTAGTTTTTTTTTGCATAACAGAAATCAGTTAATACATTAATAGGCTAGTTGATAAAAAAACTATCTAGTCCGTCAGATAGATTACCAAAAAATAATGTACACGTATTTTTTCTTTTATTTGACAAACGAAAAATTACTATAATACAGCGCCTAAAAGTTTCGCGTGACGTCACGCCAAGATACAATTTTTACCTAGGCTCGAAGTCACAACCTCCGCTTCGGAAGTTTGATGAACTATAACTTTGTTGATGTTCATTTATTTGATAAAAGAAAAAATACATGTCTGATATTTTTTCACAATCTAACTAACGGACTAATTAGAATGTATTTTTTAACCCCGTCGACATCCCTATAAAAAAAAAACTCGTTTTTTGCGTGACAGAAGTCAGTTAATACAATAATTGTAGCTTTTTACGGGCATTGACGTTCACAGTACATTGTGTGATGGAATGTCGGTGTTATTTACATGATGGGGAATCGTTTATCAATCGAGTTCTTGTCTTGTCCGCCTACCCATTGTTTGATAATGGAATTAAATGTACTTAAAGATCCAGTTTTTGTGATACACTGCAAAATGACGCATCGAACTTTAAAATTACGCCGTTTTTTACTCAATTGTTACTCGCAATTATTAAAATCGAGTCAGCGGGTATTGCACAGAATTTCATATTCATGAAGTGGAAAGCAATGAATTTGTTTAAGTAAAAAACAATTCCGGAATGTTGTTCATAATTTAACAAAGTTCGACATGAGATATTATTAACACGCCAGACTGAAACTGGGATGGGCATAGTTAGAATCAGAAAGATACTTTGTAGATAGAGTCAGTAAAACATATACTATTTATAGGTACCTAGATAAATTGTATTAGATCAGACTTGATTGTATTATCCTAAATGTTGGCAAGGAATCGTATAAATTTAGACATTTAAGAGTGCATTTAAATCTAGTCTCTGAACAAATCACTCTTTAATCGCGTGTAAATATTTTTTCTTATGAAAAAGCGGGAAAGAGTAACTTTTTCCGAGCTTTTTTTCATGTTTAGTTACATATACCATTTTAGGGTTGATTTTGCGATTTTCCATAGAGCCGAATTTATCGCATTTAAATTTCATATCTTGAAGAATATTATCATACAAATCATTTCATTGTACGCAGTCCCTAACCCTTTCCAATGCTTGCGGCCGGAAGAGCCCTTTTGACGGCCCTAGCACTCACACACACTCACACTTAACTGGTCCATTGACGTCAATGGTGGGCGGAGCGGCGATAAAAAAAACTATCAGTTTACTACGACGGGAAACCGAACCATAACAGCCATTGTTTCCTCAACACTTCATTAGCCACATTCACATTGAGTTGCTTTTTGTAGCCGTAATTAGATCTGATTGGCTTGATCAAGCGCAGGTATAGGCGGTAAAAGGTAAAATGTTTTTGAATGTCGTTTCTTTTTATGAAAATATAGATAATGTGTTTTATTTAATTACAATACATGCAATCACGCCTGTGTACCCAAATGGGGTAGACAGAGCACGCAAAGCGTAACATGGACAAAATCAAGGCTTATTTTCCTTTTCATAGCCACTTTTAGCATTATTTTATTACAACGGATGGAAGGTGACATTTAATAGTGACAGGTTCCTAGCCTGTCGCCTACAGCGTATCTAAACCTATTTCCTTAGTCGCCTCTTACGACATCCACGGAAGAAGTGGAGAGGTGAGATTCTAACCCGAAAGCATACAGGAACTTAAAACCTATAGGTACATTAATCAGTATTTGGGTAATTTAAGAGGTTTTAGAGATAGAGTTTATTATTATTTTCTTAGTTTGCTTTAAATAAGGTAAACGTCCCTGTGCTCGACACTGACCCAATACTTGGCACTTGCAACCTTATGTCGTTATAACTTTTTTGACGGTACTGTCCCCAGCATGTAACTTTTACATGGAAAAAGCGGTGGGCGCATTTACCCTACTACTTAAAACCTTGTCCAGTTTGATGCCAGGCACAGTCAATAAAAAGCATCATGATGAATGATTCTTCATTCTATCATTTTTACCAAACATAATTTTTTGTTCATTAATTATTAATTATTTTTCTAAGTTAACAAAGTACGACTCACGACAGGCGTTTCATTGAAGTGGCAACTTTATCCTAACTGACAGCATTTTGACATTTAAACACTGTGGTGTTATTCTAGCTGTCAATTTTTTTATACAACGTGACAGCTAATTTTGACACCTCGACGTCGGGCTCGTCGACGAGTTTAGTATCTTATGTTAGAAAATAACACCACTGATATATCCACGAATACAACGATATATTTAAGAAAATAACGCTCAGGAAAATGACTCGTAATAACAATAACATTTTTACGTTATATTTTTTGGATAAACACTTAATAAATACGAAATGACAGGCACCATAACATCACAATTAATTTGTGACAACTTTTTTTACAAAACGGCTGTTATTTAGAACGATTCGAGGAACGATAAAAATGGAATCATATTTAGCATAATATTTTCAAAAACATGTTTTTTAGGAAATCGCCGTGTTCATTGGATACGAATTTACCTAATTTATCTAATCTAAAATGTGGTTCGTATTTTTTCATTTTCATAGTCTATGTTCTAATGTTTTTGAGTAGGAGCTTCCTTTAACCTTCGGAAAGGCTATAAATAAATATGAAAGAACAGAAATTGATAACACCACTTCATTTTTTCCGTGGACATAGTAAGAGGTGACTAATAGGTTTGATGTACATCTAACAATAAGAAGAGCTAATAATGTTATTATTTAAAGTCATACAATAGTTTATGTCATTTAGTTTTGATGAGTAGCAACATTTTGACGGATGTTTTGGCTGGAGATGATTATGGAGTTTTAACAAGAAAAATAAAGAAAGTGACAGATGGGAGTTGGACGGAAAATACGAAAAAGTTAGACGTTAAATTGTAAAACTAGTCTGGAATAAGAAGTACTTAATTGTTGATTATAGTATGAATGGAAAGAATAAACAGTTGTTAACAAGGTGAGTGTGTTTTTATTCCATAAGGAAACAGGTTTATATGCTTTAGGCAACAGCCTAGCAACCTGTCACTATTATGCCTCTTCCATTTATTTTAAAACCTAAAATTATGCTCGAAATGGTTGCGAAGCGTGGTTTGAAATTTTTGGTACTTTATATAGTGAATCTGTCGAACAAAAATTCCCAAAAAATGCGTGTTATCTAGCGCGGTAATTTGAAACATCAAATATTTGATCCAAGTTGTGTTGACCCCAAACTGTTACGAATGCTCGTATGACGTCAATAGCGTCCGTGAGCAGGTTTGTGGTGTTTTGTGTCACATATTGTGTCAGGTACACGCAAATTTGCATTGGAGTATAATACCATTGTAGTAATCGGCGACAGGGTTGGTTGTCAGGCGAGATGAAATAGGCTTTCATACATACATAATAGTTGCTAGCCTGTCGCCTAAAATAGTACATCTTAACTTATTTTAGTCGCCTCTTACGAGATTCACGGATGAAAAAGAGGTGTTATAGGTACTAAAGCTGACACACAGGTCCACCACATAGGTTATCAGCTGTTATCAGATTTAAAATGTTCCTACTTTGTTCTGGCTGTGAGTTACTGTTACAAGAGGCGTTGAAACTTAGATCTCCAGATTGGAAGTTACCTACTTCAAAATTGAAAATATCTTTGCAGGACATTGTTTTCCATCGGCTTGTACGAAACTTTATGATCAAGTTACAGCTGTCAAAATTATAAAGACAATGGATATTGACGCATGATTGTCTTGCCTTGTCTCGCTAGATGGGCGAGAATACGAAGTTTTCCGATAAAACACGAAGCATATTAGGTACATTTTACGGTACTCGGCCATAAAGAATCCACATCGGCCTTCTCAGAGAATGTAGGTGCTGTAGAGCGCTGTTTCGCTCTAACTTCGTTACGCCTGTCTCTTTCCAAAAACCGATGAGTAAATAAATATTGGCTTTAATTAAAGTAAAATGGCAACCCTGAGAGACACGGTGGACATAATACAGACAGGTGACGTTTTTTATTGTGCATACACGTTGAAATAGGCTTAGATTTCATTTGCTAGCTACACATATCATGATGACAGACGTACGAATGGCAAACTAAAATTAATAATGAATTACTAACTTAGCCACCATTTTCTTTTGAAGTGCGTTTTTTATTAGAATTTGGAGTTGTTTCATAGATTTGTGGGAAAGGCTCCATCTTGGAAGTTGTATTTATGGAACCGTTCGTCGAAACTTCGTTAGCGCGACGAAGGATCGTTTAGTTCGGCTATTCGACGCATGTGGCGCTGGGGCGCTACAGATTTAAAGATGGGCACCCCCATTTGAAACCTCTCGAAATATTGGTTTTGTTTTCAAAGTATATTTAGAAATGCGGCGCCGTCTGAAGTGTCAATCAATTATATTAAAAACTAGCGCGAACCGACAGACGTTGTCCCGTCTTAATTATGAATATTGAATTCGAATTGATTGAATTGGTGAAAAAAAAACAAGGTTCGCAGTTTTTTTTTAAGCGTTAATGTAGATTATTTTTTGGTCTTCCGAGACAGGAACAGGCGACATGTTAGGCCATGCATTCTGTTATGTTATGCTAAACACCTTAAGGTTACATAAAAAAAAAACCGGGCAAGTGCGAGTCGGACTCGCGCACCGAGGGTTCCGTACAAACCTGCAAGGTTTACAAAGTTCGTTCATTACGACAATCGAGTAATAAGTTTATATTTATTAAAAAATATATATATTTTGTAATGTAACTAAAAATTTAAGGTTTTCGGAATTTTTCCTTTATGTGTGCTATAAAACGTTGCTTCATGCCAAATTTCAAGATTCTAGGTCGACTGGAAGTACCCTTTAGGTTTTGATTCCCTTGCGAGTACTTGCGAGTTTCAAAATATGCAGCTTAAGTTGCTGTTTCTTTTGATTGCGTTGACATAGAAGTTTGATTTTGTTACAGCTTAAAGGTATTATTATAGACCTGAGTATTTGGTATGAATTTCAATTTAATACCTCTACGCGTTTATGAGGAAATGGGTAGTAAGTTTAAAATTATTAAAATAATATATATTATGTGATGTAACTAAAAATTTATGGTTTTCGTAATTTTTCCTTTATCTATGCTATAAGACGTTGCTTCGTACCAAATTTCAAGATTCTGAGTTCACGGGAAGCACCCTGTAGGTTTTGATTCCCTTGCAAGTGTCGAAAATTTGCGGCATAAACGGCTGTATCTTTTGATTGCGTTGGCTTAGAAGTTTGATTTTTTCACAGCTTCAAGGGACAGTAGACCTGAGTAATTGATATAAATTTCAGCTTCATACCTCCACGCGTTCCTGAGAAAAAGGGTCTTGACAGACGGACGGACGGACGGACGGACGGACAGACGGACAACAAAGTGATCCTATAAGGGTTCCGTTTTTTCCTTTTGAGGTACGGAACCCTAAAAATGCCTAAAACGCCAAATCATTACAAAAAATAATGTATGCAAGGCGACAGGCTAGCAACCTGTCACTATTATACCTCTTTCATCAATTGTTCAACCTAGCATTATGCTAAAAGTGGCTATGAAGCGTGAAATACTCATGGTTTTAGGATTTAGAGTTAGGTACGTTTTTAAATAGAGAAGACGATGGATAAGAGACTGACATCCACCAATGTCAAACAGAATAAAAACAATTTGAAGTTAATAGAGTTAGTACGATAAAGAAATACAATGTAAAATCAGATTATAGTACCGTTTATGTTTCTTCTAACTTCTCTAACTTCAAGTAACATGTTGGTAACAACATCGTATTCACATTCGATATTTCGCATTCATATTTCAAATATCGAACGTAATTAAACGGCACAAATGGCGCTTGGACTTGTCAATTTGAAGATTCAATGCAAATATTTTGTTACTGATTGGTGTAGGTGTAGGCATCGACTTGTTTTCAACTATTGGTTGGTGATGTCTGCGATACGTCAGATGATACACTAATGTTCCATACAACAGTTGTTAGCATTTTTTTTTTACTTTTCCAGAAAGGCAGTGTAAACAGCCAGCAACAAATACCCTAATGTTGTGACAAGCATGGTTATCTTCGATAGCTTTGTTGTTAACTGTACTCGGTGGTAACTATTCCATAATAGTCATAAAGAAAATACCAATAAACGCCGCGACTCCTAGATAAAGGGCTGCGTAGTGTATGTCTTTATGAGAAGCTTACATGAATTTAATATTCAAAATTGCAAATTGGTCTTGAGAAGAACTCATTGTTAGGTACATAAGTTATCGTAACACTAATAAGGCATTTTTATTCGTCACCGCATTGTAAAGCAAAGAAAAAAAACAAATGAAACTTTTCGAGCTTAATTAAAATTTTAAATCACTGACATACGAAGAGAGAACCATTTTTTAAATCGTATTAAATAAAACCCCTTTTTTCTAATACCAACGTGCCATATAATTAAACCATAAATCATTATTAAGCCATATTTATCAAATTATGTAGTTTTTATCGGAACCTACTTAAGTTTTTGTCTTGGTGAAAAAACATAAGGTACAGCAGAGATTAATTGGTGTTTTTAGTTTTTAGGTTAAATTAATTAATTAAAATGATTTGTGTTCAAACCCGTTGGTTGCCATGCCTAACATATTAATTAAACAATGACGCAAAATGAAAACACCTATAATTATTATAAACTCTAGCATAGTGCTCGCGGCTTCGCTTTGGCAGTTTTATTGGCCGAATAGCCCAGCGGTCAGAGAACCTGACTGTGAAGCTTAAGGTCCCGGGTTCGATCCCCGGTCGGGGCAGATGTTTGTATGATGAATACGAATGTTTGCTTTCGAGTCTTGGATGTTTATCTATATATAAGTAAGTTTATCCGTTGTCTAGTACCCATAACACAGCCATTAAATTGCCTACTTTGGGACTGGGTGATTGGTGTAAAAATTGTCCAGTGATATTTATTATATTTTTTTTTCGGGCGCCTTCGAAGAACTTATGACCAGATAAACGATGTTCTGAAGGGATACCAAATTAAAATTACAAGAAACCGTCGAGCATGTATGACGAGAGGGCTATTGTAAATGAAGCAGAAGAAATAAATCAGAATAGAAGCGAGTGCCCCCTGTCTCTGCCTACCCCATAGGGATAGATCATGCTCGTGATGTTTATGTACATACAGCGGGATGCAAAATTGCATGGACAAGTCCAAATGAAAGTCGTTTGAAGCTGTTTACGCCGTGCGATAGTGATGGTTATCGAAACACGGCTTCTGATGCCAAACGATTGCCGCCTCTAAGCTATCCATGCAATTTTGCATCCTAGTGTATGTAAGTGTGTGTATAACATAGTCCCGTTTTACAGTTAGGTCTCGGTCTACTTGCCACGTGACAATAACAAACTGAACGGAAGCAGGCATCCGCCCAATCCAACACAGATTAATGTCATGTGACAGTATGCCACTGATAATTGTTGCGGATTAGTGATAGCCAGGACCATGCAAAAACCGTCCGGATGAAAACCACCATCTCACTCGATGATCGTGCCGCTAAGCAGCAGTGCTTAAGCAGCTGTGTTCTGACACTTCCGATGTGATAAGATATGCGAATACATAGATACAATCACACCTGTATTCCCAAGTGGGGCAAGCAGAGCACACAAAATGTTACATAGACAAAACAATGATTATTTCACGTTTTGTGGCCACTTCTAACCAAGTTTTTTTTTTAAGGTGGCAGACAGGTACAATAGTGACAGGAGCCCGTCGCCTAAAATATACCTTAACCTATGTCCTTAGTCGCCTCTTACGACATCCACGAAGAAATGGAGAGGTGTTATTCTAAACCCGACACGACACGGAAACGTAAGACTGCAGGTGAATTACATGGGGTATTCAATTTCAGCGGTCTGGACTTGCAACGCTATTCTCTGGTGTTGCAGGTGTTGATGGATGAGTGTTAACTTACCAACTGATGAATTGCTTGTTCGGTACGTTTGGTTCCGTTCGGTTCGTGGTACCGACTTCTTATTTGGTCTCTCTGCAGAACATCGCTGATCTGTTTAGCATTGCGAGACGCGCGAGACGAAAAGCGCGGGGGTAGACTGACTTCCTTGCGTCTCTAGTTAGACAGTCATTTCTACTCGCGCCCTGTATACGTTCTTCGAGGGCGCCCTCGACCGTCTTGCCCTGCCATGTGTCCCTTGTAAATTCGCTTACCATTAGATAACATATTAATTCATTGTTTATTAAAAATAATCGTTGAAATTGTATAAAATCCTACTGAAACTGTATAATACAGAAAATCTCATTACACCGATAATACACAATACCTAACATGGAAATACCTAATATCAAAGCGATAACATTTATTCAGTGGCAAAATTAAATATCATATCCTGCGCAAACGCCTCCTGAATATCACTTCACTCAGAACAATTGAATGTCAACCTAATGGCTCAAGAGTTACAGCTGAAATTTAGAATTTATGAACTGGAGATAAGCTCTGTCAGCGGTCACACTGTCAAATGTCAATGTTCCGTTGCGATACGAGCCCAAATCAACTTAAATTTGACCTCTTACAAAGGTTACACCGTTTTTACAGTTTTTATGATAAGCATTTTATTCAGCAAAATTCTCCATTTACCGTCAACCATGGCGAGTATTAGTAAGTAAATTTTGTAAAGCAGGGAAGGTCCACTCCGCAGTTTAGGCACGCTCCGCCGGCGAGACCTCGTAAAAGGTCTACGGTAAGCAGGTAACGGGTAACGGCAGAAAGAGACAGCAATGTTTTACGCCTAAACATGTTCGGGAGTGGACTTTCCGTAAGTTTATTGAACGGGGTCGTCAGAAGAACCGTGTTTTCTACGAGTTCAACGGGCGCGCAGCACTTTTACGTAAACTTTCATGAAGGGAATGCTAAATTGAGGTATTGCGTATTGCAAATCGGCTGAAGTTTACGCTCTCACTAGCAAGGGGGTGAAAGCTCTGTAAACTTAAAAACGTGTGGAAACCTAGCTAATCCAACAATATGTCGTAAAGCACATATTTTGGAGAATCGCCTGTTTCTACGGTAATTATCAGTTTTCATAATTTCATCATTTGTCTCTGCTTTGACACTTTTGCGTTGGGAGTTAAAGTACTACATTTAAACCCACCGTGACAAAGTCGAGTATAGTACAAAAATTGCTTGATCATTATGTAACACTATGACACTGCGTTGACCGGTCCTTGCGAACCAGTTCTTGACGTCACAGAGGTGATCAACTGATTTTATTGTGATAAAAATCAAAACATTAAGCTGCGTCCACGCAAGGTGAGCCGAAGGGACCCGAGCGAGAGCCGAACATAATTCGGTTAGTGTGAATAGGGTTGCTAACATTTAGTCGGTAAAATATTGCATTTTAAAAATAAGCTACAAAAAGTAATTGCTTGTGGTGCTACGAAACGTGAAATAGTAATGGATTTGTCTATGTAACGATTTGTATGCTCTTCCCACCCCATTTGGAAAAAGAAGTGATGTATGTATAAATGTAAGTTTTAAAGAACTAGTAAGTACCGTACCTACGCTTCTAAAAAATGTATTTGTTACTAATTACTTTCATAAATGTTTTAACCAGGCAAAAGTGTAATTTCCTTTATTACAATCAGTTCTTATGTTATAATGTTAACTAACCAAACACGAAGGATTATAGATACTTTCGGATATCGGTACAAGTTAACTTAATTGCAGTGTAGAAATTGAAAATATAGTATTTTTGCGTACGATATAGTACAACACTATTTAGTATAATACGTTTGGCAACCTTAACCCTTTTTTGAGGGAGCTTAGCGCTCGCAAAGAGCTCCGCTCGTGCTCAGCTCCATAGCGTAGACGCAGCTTTAAAACGATTAAGCGGCATAATGAGCTGGTTGTAGACGCATACTTATATATACATAAACATCACGCCTGTACCCCAAATCAGTGCTGCCACATTAGTGACTTTGTCACTAGAAGTAACGAGTTTGCCTCAAGTCTTACCGACCAAAAAAAATTGTCGCTATTTTAATTTTTTTTCATTTAAAAGTCACATTTTGTACGTTATTGCGCCGATACGTGTTTTAATTATAATCTAATTACTTAAATCAATACATTTCCTAGATTTTTTCACCTATCCTAAAATTTCACAGCGCCAGTGACTTCTGCCACCTCTCCCGGACAGTTTTAGCGACTATCTAGCGACTTTAGACTTTAAGTCTAGGGACTTGAACTTCGAGGAGTTGGCAACACTGGCCAAAATAGGGCAGCTAGAGCACACGAGACGTTATATAGACAATTTCACGTTACGCAGCCACTGATAACACGACTAAATATTTATAATGCTGTATTGTTCCATTATTTATTTTACTATCACAATAAAGTCCATGATAACTATTATGACATGACGCTAACAGAGCTATCAAGAATTAAACATGTCTGTAATCTTTCTTCCCGTGTGGTGTCTGGTTATAATAACACCTCTCCATTTCTTCCGTGGATGTCGTAAGAGGCGACTAAGGGAGGTTAAGATCAATTTTAGACTACAGGCTAGCAACTTGTCAGTATTGTACCTGCAAACTCAAAACCTAAAAAATATTACGTTGGAAGTGGCCACAAAACGTGAAATAGTCATCATTTTGTCTATTTGGGAATACAGGCGTGAGTGTATGTATATGTCGCATAAAAAATACTCATGAGCTCTTAGGTAGGTGGAGTAAAGTCATGAGACTATTTTGATAATTTTTAACAAAATTTAAATTTTTTGGATATACATATGTAATAAAAAGGTTTTACTATCATAGTCATTGGAAGTTGACAGAGGGCGCATCCGAGTGACATAATGGCGGCTTGACGTTTGGATTGTTCGGTAGTGCATTGAAGTGTAATAAAGATTATAATTTAATACGATAGAAGAAACTTAGAAGATAATTGAGGAGGCGATATTAGTAAACTTAAAATGTCGTTTCTTTGTGTTTTCAGGTGAGATAGTGTTGTTTTTATTAGTTTAATTATAATTGTTGTAATATTGTGTTAAGCATAGTAGTAAATAAAACAAATCTTTGTGTTTTCAGAGAAACAATCTTTGGTTTATTTTGAAAATCCTCAATAATATACCTTATAAAACGACATTTTTGTTAACTAAAAGAAGATGGACCGACTACAATTTGAATTTACGATGATAGCTTCGAATGATGGCAAATCAAACGTATTAGCCATAACATCAATATGTACGGAAGAAGGAAAATGTTATGCTCTACCCGATGAATTGAAACCGGTGACATATCATACACATATTGTGAAAATAAATACTTTCTCAAAAATAAAAAACAGTATAAAGAAGAGGCATCAAACTAGAAAGATATGGATAAAATTGGATGAAGATCAAAAGAAAACTTATATGGATGAAGAGGGTAATATGCAATTTTTAGAACACTATTTAGAAGAAATCTGCATGCCACCCACACAACTAACCAGTAAAGATGACACCTTGCAGCATATCTTGGAAAAATTAATTGAAACTACGACAAAGAAAGATAACCAACACAACTTAAAAAATGTTGCGGAGAAATTTATCATTGAAAAATTCACAAGCAAGAATCCAAATGCATTGCAGTGGATAGAAACTTTTGAAAAAGAATGCGAGCGCTTCAATATCATTAATGATGAATCAAAAATAGATATTTTGAGGTTATTTTTAGAAAAAACTTGTTTGGATTGGTATAGCTCGATGGTCATAAAACTAACAATGAATTCTGAATGGGGTGAGTGGAAAGAAAAATTTTTAGAAACCTTTAAAAACAGAGGATGGGACATGGTCACATATGCTCTTGCCTTCAGATATAAAGAGGGATTGTTAATTGATTATGCTATCAAGAAAGAACGACTAATACTAGATATAAACAAATCAGTAGACTCAAAAACTATGATAGACCTTATTGCAACAGGCTTACCTGGGTTTATCTTAAATAAGCTGAACAGAGATGAACTCAAAGATACCACTGATTTGTTCAACGAGATAAGAAAGTGCGAAGGTTTGATGTACAAGAAAAACTCTACCATGATAAAGAATAGTTCATTTCAGCACAAAAGCAAAATTAATGAGAAGAAGCCATGCAAGACTTGTGAATCTTTGGAAAAAGGAATTAGATACCATCCGGAGGAATTGTGTTGGTTCAAGAAAAATAAAAATGATTATGAGAAAGTTGGTAAAACTAAAAATGTAAGCAATAACTCCATTATTGAAGTAGATATGAACACTGATACAAAAAACGTGTAAGTACACCATTAATCAAGATCAATATTTTATTGCAAAATAAATTAGAAGTAAAAGGTATTTATGATTCCGGCTCACAGATCTCATTAATAAATTCAAGACTTGTTAAAGTAAAAGAAAAAAAAGGTAACATAAATACAGCATATATGAAAACGGTTAATGGTGTAAAGAAAACAGATGGATTGGTAACAATTAGAATCAAAATATTTGATTTAGAAGAAAATGTGGATGTATATGTAGTCGAAAACGATGATTTTGATGATTTTATAATCGGACTGGACATGATAAAGAAATTCAAATTAACACAAAATGAAGACCTGCAGATAGAACAAAAGAACATCATAAATAATGAAGATGAAGATAGAAAAGTAAAAACATACTCAATAAATTTCAACGAACATGTGGAAACAGAAGAATTCAAAGTTACGATAGACCACTTGGATAATGAAAAGAAGGGTGAAATAGAGAAGATTATAGAAGAGTATAAAACAATTTTTGCTAAGGACAAATATGATATTGGATCAGTTAGAGAATATGAGGCTCACATAGATCTGCTAGTAAATAAATACTGCAGTAAAAGACCGTACAGATGCACATTGGAAGACAAATCAGAAATTGAAGAGCAAATATCCATGTTACTAAAGAACAATTTCATTGAAGAATCCTATAGTCCCTTCGCTGCTCCGGTGACATTGGCATTTAAAAAAGGTGAAAATAAAAGATCCCGCTTATGTGTTGACTTCAGAGAACTAAACAAAATTGTAGTACCACAAGCTCAACCTTTCCCTTTGATTGATGATTTAATTGTAAAAACAAGAAACTGTAAGTATTTCACTACATTGGATATAAACTCAGCCTTTTGGTCAATACCACTACGGGTGGAAGACAGAAGTAAAACTGGATTTGTAACACAAGATGGCCACTTTCAGTGGACCTGTCTACCATTTGGATTAAAAACATCACCAGCAATATTCCAAAGAATTTTAAGCAATATTCTAAGAAAGCACAATCTCACAGGATACTCTGTAAACTATATTGATGATATTTTAATATACTCATCATCCTTTCAGGAACATATAAAACACATAAGAAATGTATTAGATGCAATAATAAAAGAAGGCTTTAGATTAAAGTTCACGAAATGCACCTTTGCTTCGGACTCTGTAAAGTATCTTGGCCACATAATTCAGAATAATTCGGTGAGACCGATAAAAGATAATTTAATCTCAATAAAGAATTTTCCAACTCCTAAAACACAAAAGAACATTAGACAATTTTTGGGAAAAATAAATTTTTACCATGACTATATACCGAGAAGTGCAATCATCTTAGATCCATTACATAAACTGTTAAGAAAAAACGAAAAGTTTATATGGTCAGATGAGTGTGAAAAATCATTTAATGAAATAAAAAAATATTTATGTTCTCAACCAGTATTGGAAATATATGACAAGGACTTGCCAATAAAAATCTTTACAGATGCATCAATAGAAGGAATCGGGGCAATATTAAAACAGACACAACCAGATGGCAAAGATAAACCAGTTGCATTTTTTTCAAAAAAACTGAATGAATCGCAAAAAAGAAAAAAGGCCATTTATTTGGAATGTTATGCTATGAAAGAAGCTGTTCAATACTGGCAACACTGGCTTATTGGAAAACAATTCGTTATATACTCAGACCACAAACCTCTGGAGAACATGAATATTAGATCTAGGACAGATGAAGAATTGGGTGACCTCACATACTACCTATCTCAATATGATTTCATAGTAAAATATATACCTGGTAAAGAAAATATCGAAGCTGACTGTTTGAGTCGAAATCCTGTCTTAGAACCAGAAGATAACAAAGAAGAGTTATTGAAAGTAGTTAATTTAATCCGAATGGAAGATATAGTTGAAGACCAAGAAAAAAATGAAGTAATAAAAGAAATAAAACAAAACCTAATACAAAGAGATAGAATTTACTATAAAAGAATAAAAAAACACGAAAAGATCATCCTCTCAGAAGAATTTAGCAAGAAAATTATAAAACAAGTTCACGAAGATTTATGCCATATTGGGATCAGGCAATTACAGAAAAAAATAAGTCCAATATATACGGCTAAAAACCTAACAAAAAACATTATAAACATGTGTAAGACATGTGAAATATGCATAAAAAATAAATCAAGATGTCAAAGAAAATTTGGTTTAATGTCACAACTGGGACCAGCAACTAGACCATTTGAAATAATGTCAATAGACACTATCGGTGGATTCGGAGGATCTAGATCAACAAAAAAGTATCTACACCTTTTAGTAGATCATTTCACACGGTATGCATTTATTGAAACCTCAAAAACGCAGAACGCAAGTGATTTTATAAAGTTAACAAAGAAAGTACTAGAAACAGATGAGATTGAAATAATCCTGACGGATCAATATCCAGGAATTAACTCGAGAGAATTTAAACAATATTTGCAAGAGAACAATATTAAATTAATTTTTACAGCAGTGAATACACCATTCTCAAACGGATTAAACGAGAGATTAAATCAGACGATAGTAAATAAAATAAGGTGCAAGATAAATGAGAAAAATAATAATAGAACATGGACAACAATAGCACGAGAATGTATACATAAATATAATGAGACGGAACACTCTGTAACAGGTTTTGCGCCAAAGTATTTACTAGATGGTACTAATGTCAGTATTTTACCAAATGAACTTAAAACAATAGAAAATGAAGAGAAATGGATGGCTGATAAAAGATTGGCATTAGAAAATACAATAAAATCGCACCAATATAATAAGAAAATATTTGATAAAAACAGAAAAATGCAGGAATTTAATATAGGAGACAGTGTTTATGTAGAAAACGGGAATAGATTGAACAGAAAGAAATTAGACGAATTAAAAATAGGCCCTTTCAAAATAATAGAAAAAATATCGGACTCTATCTACAAAATTGACACTGGCAATAGGAAAATTGAATCAACTTTATTTCACATAACCAAATTACAACCTGTCTCTACAAGTGCTGAAACGGAAGACGAAATAGAAGAAAACAATGATGAAAACAACTTATAGATATCTATAATATTAATGCATTATTGAGAATTTTCACCCTTGGTGGGGGAGATGTAATAAAAAGGTTTTACTATCATAGTCATTGGAAGTTGACAGAGGGCGCATCCGAGTGACATAATGGCGGCTTGACGTTTGGATTGTTCGGTAGTGCATTGAAGTGTAATAAAGATTATAATTTAATACGATAGAAGAAACTTAGAAGATAATTGAGGAGGCGATATTAGTAAACTTAAAATGTCGTTTCTTTGTGTTTTCAGGTGAGATAGTGTTGTTTTTATTAGTTTAATTATAATTGTTGTAATATTGTGTTAAGCATAGTAGTAAATAAAACAAATCTTTGTGTTTTCAGAGAAACAATCTTTGGTTTATTTTGAAAATCCTCAATAATATACCTTATACATATATTATGTATTGCTGCGCCTTTGCAGGGCGTCACAAATGCCTTATGTAATGTGATTGATGTAATACAATTTTGATTTGATTTGATATACTGATATTTATTTTTACGTTATACCGTACACTAGTACCTACAAGTAGACATTTATCGAGTCCTTCAAGTAATTTTGTAATTTGTCAATAAGACGTTGATTCATTGGCAACTGAATACATCTAAATAAATATACTAGAAATAAATACATTTATATACGTACGTGTTACGTTTATTTGTGGTCCGTGAGTCACAACGGCATATATTATTGCAATTCGTGAGGCACATGTATGTAATACCTAGGTACCTATCACGTTTGTGCCTAGGCTTGGCAACGATGTGGAACCTTGTCGCTATCAATTAAACCGGTTCTATCGTAGTAGAATGTTATTTTCTGTCACGTTTAAAAATGATAAGGCAAAAATAAATAGAATCATAATGAGCTCAAATTAGATGTTTGAATAAAATTGCAACAAATCATATCATAATAATTGGCATTATTTCAGATAGTATGAAAATAAACTAATAATAGTAATCTGGACCTCCAAAAAAACTGAAATTTGGTGTCTACAGTAAATAAATCTAACCAATTGAATTCTGTATAATTAACTACAAATTTTCAATAATTTAGAGAAGAAGAAGAATTCACGTTCAAGTCACGGCAAAAAAACACTTCTCTACAATATTTTTATTTCATGTTTAAAGCAAATAAATAATTTCATTTCAACAGCAAGTCCAAAAAAATTCACTTTAAACATGTAAATAATTATTTTTATCATTATTAAAAAAAACTTATATGTAGCCAATAAATAATAATTTTCATTACCTGGCGGGTAATTTTTCAGTTATACTTAATTTAAATGAATATTACGTTAGAAAGGAACCCTTCAGACCCTCGCTGCTACAAATAATAATATTCTTCTTACACAGATAGGAAACCTTTTTCGGAAAATTTCGGTAATCTTTGTTATGCAGATGTGCCTGTTTTTAAAAGACCTAATGGAGTAGCTGTGTCTTTTATGCTAATATACTAATTACCGCTTTATTGGTGATAATTTTAGCACGACAGTTTTAATTTAGAGTCTCTTCATTAAAACAAATGCAATCTTTTACGATCTTGTTGATTGGTTCCTAATTTTTTTTACTGTATCTTATTTAATTTTTACAGCATACTAACCAGATTTCCGTCGTTTTTAAAATTAACAAAAATTTTGTAAATTGGTTTTCTTTTTATTAGATAATTAATCGAACCTAATAAAATATACTTTTAAAACTTGTTTACAGAAATACGCGAAGAAATGTAACGTGTTATGAAAAACAACGTCGAGTCATTCCGCGGCACAAAATACAAATATCTGCGCATCGCGACGGCGAACACAACGCGGTCACAACAAAAACAATATCACAGACAGCATCAAAACAAACAAAACTGCACTCACCTTTTTGGTCAGCGCGGGCGCTTCGAATTCCTCGTCATCGCGACTCGAGAGCGTCGAGCACGAAGAGCAGGCGGAATCAGCCGACAAAGACCGAGCCCTCAGCCAGTCCACTTCTTCTTGCGTGGCTCCAACAGCGATACCATCCGAGTAATCGCTCACAACAACGCTAGGCGTCCTCACACACCGTCCTCTGCTCTCACACCCCTCACTGCCTCTCCTCCCCAGCTCGACAACATGAGCTTCAATAAGAGTCCTTTCTCTTCTCGGCGACATCGTTTCAGGCGGCGGCGTGACGTCCCGAGGGTGCGAATGGCGGCGAGGCCTCGGCTCCAATTCCACGGCAGAATCGTCGCTGAGGTCGCGGCTTCTGCGGCGAACGGCCGCTCGGTCGTCGTCGTCGGAGCTCGTGATGTCTTCGGCAGGTGACTGCGCGCGCGGCGGCCGTAGATACTGCATCGGGGCGGGTTCGAAGCGGCGCAGGAGTTCGGAGACGCGCGGCTGCGTTTGGCGGGGACGCGCGGTCGGCGGCGCGCGCGCGGCGGCACTGGCGCTCGCGCGGCGCGCCGGCTCCCGAGGTGCGCCCGCGCCGAGCTTCATGTAGAACAGGCTGTGGCTCAGCGCTTTTTCCCGCAACACGCGGCGGAAATCCTCGGGCGGGTGCTGCTCTAGACGCGGCATCGTTGCAACTGTAAATAAACACGTTGCTCAATTAAAATCAGGACTTGTTGTTATAGAACTTCGTTAAATTGAAACAGAGCGACTAGGACAATGATTTTTTTTGTAATATGCAGTTACTGTCACCAGTGACATTTTTCTAAACCTCTTAGGGTCGATTTAACTAGATAGGTACTACATACATACACCGTTTTCCCAAAAGGGCTAGGCAGAGCACACCAAACTCTACATAGACAAAACCATGAATACTTCACGTTTCGCGGCCACATCTAGCCTATTTTTTTAGTTTTTAAGTTGGCATAATAGTGACAGGTTGCTAGCCTGTCGCTTAAAATATACCGTCACCTATTTCTCTAGCCGCCTCTTACGACTTTCACGGTAGAAATGGTGAGGTGTTATTCGAAAACCTCAGGGTCAACTCAATGGTCGATTTGACTAAGCGAGAATAACATTCATTCTTAAAATAGGTACGTAACTTTTACCCGCTTTTTTGTTTTTTGTTTTGATTTGCAAGTAAGTAAGGAGTAACATTATTCCAAGAAATTTAATTATCTTGTGCAACCTTAGAAAGCAACGCATCAGCAAACCGTCTAGCAATGCGGAAGTCTATGAGTGATGGTGATCGTTCACCATAGTGACCTTGGTTGTTTTCCTTGTGCTATATAAATCTGGATGACGTCACAACTATTACACCACTCCGCATCCTCAGTTTCAGAAAATTAAAATAGGCTTAATGTGACATAACTAATTGGCAAAACTAATTGTCATTTGTCATGCACGTGGCGTAAACGGACAATTAAAGAATCGTTCACTTTGCACGATCGTCTTCTACGTTACCTCATTTCTATGTAAAATTAACCGTAAACGCAAAACCGCGTAAGACGATAGAGCCAATATTACATACATACATACATACATACAACACACCTGTATTCCCAAATGGGGTAAGCAGAGCAAACAAAACGCTAATTGACAAAACGATGACTATTTTACGTTTCTAGACTAATTCTAGGATTTTTTTTGGTTTTAAGGTGGCAGGTACAAGTAACAGGTTGCTAGCCTGTTACCTATATCCTTCTACATCATTCACGACTAGGGTTGCCAACTTTTTTTACAAGAAATAATGTACATTCAGGTCTATAAAGATTATAATGATGCTATTGATGATGTTGATTTGATGCTGAAAACAGTATTCTGTATATTTTATTTTTGTTAAACAGTAAAAATTATAATTTACTGAAAAACAGTACAATACTGTCTAAAACAGTATAGTTGGCAACCCTATCCACGACATCCACGGAAGAAATAGAGAGGTGTTATTCTAGACACAACACCACACGGACAAGCATGGGTAGATTTTACAATTTGTTGTAAAGTGCTTAGCTCTGATTACACATGAGTCAGATCAAGGCTGCAATAATCCGAACTGACGTCAGATTAACGGAAACCAAGCTAAGATTAGTGTCCAATAGGAACTACAAAAACCGAAACTATAACTGGCCATTTATTTTCCTGGGAGAAAAAAAAAGTCAACATTTCAGTCAGGAAGTTCAGGCATTTCTTGCAACGGAGCATTTTTTTTTTCTATTAAAGATAAATTCTGTTTTTATTTTATTTTATTATAGCTACTAACAGTTCCTCCAACTCTTTCTTACAATGTGTGAAAAATGTGTCTCCAAAAGTCCATGCAAATTTTATAACTTCCTCTTATGTTATCTCGAAATGTCCATCCGTACGTTGGTAACACATTAGGAAAAAATCTGAGGAACACCCTTTTTCCCCATTCAAGAGCTCGTGGTTCTGTAGGCTTAGCACAGGAACATGCCCGAGTCGTTTTGCGCCGCGAATTGCCTGTCACTTTCTGACCTCTATTTGAACAGTGACAGGTATATATCTCGCGCCTTGTCCTGACAAGCCGGCTGAATAGGAAAAAACGCTAACGTTGCAAAAAATATTGTGACAAAAAATTTGAGAATCAGCTGACGGTACAAATAAAATCCTTTTCTCCTGGGATATCGAATAGACCTAAAAATCGATTACTACCCCTTCTACTTTTGCCGAGCGATCTATGGGTATTATCTGCCGAAATAGATCCCACGATTTCCTGCATTTGTATGAAAACCTAGCGTGTCACTTTTTCTCTGCCTACTGTAACGTCACATGAGCGCTTTAGTGATGGGAATTGACAGTCCGAGTGAAATCGAAAAGGTGACGCCGCTTTATTCAAGTTGTCCTGTCTCTAGGAAATCTAAGTAATATATATATGAAATCGCGTCAAAGGAAGAGTATTGCTCTCCCTTTTGGCACGCGAAGTGCATACGCTTGAGTTATCTACATACATACATATCCTCACGCCTGTATTCCCGAGAGGGGTAGGCAGAGCACATGAATTCAAAAATCCTGTGCCACGTTTAGCGATTTTAGGGTAACCAGATGGTTAAACGTGATATTGCAGTGACAGGTTGCTAGCCCATCGCCCGCAATACACTAACCCTTTCCCAGAGTGGACTCTTACGATACCCACGGGAAGAAAGGGGGAGGTGCTATTCTAACCCGGCACCACACGGGTTTCGATATAAGTCTGAGTGCAGGTAGACCTTTCATATCAGCGGAACATACCTAAACTGAGGAGTGGACGTTCCCAGCTAACATACACGCGCTATGTTAAAATCGTAAATTAGCGGCATAGTTACACAACTATTATAATATTTGTAGCACTCGCTACATCAATCGTCCTTGATAGACAGACGTCATCACGTTATTTAAACTTTTACCTCGTGCAATTTGTTTAACGAGAATTAAATATAATTATTAGGATACGGTTTCGATTAACTATAATTGGTATTGCGCTGTTTGAAAACAATGGCAATTATTTATAGGTACGACATGTACATAAACTTTTGCATTTACCTTAAGAGGGCGCACACATTTTTTACGAACGTAATTATAATATCAGGCGGGGAAGAGAAATTCAGGGGCAGGGCAGGGGTA
>BHDV01051529.1:132916-184782 GCA_005406045.1 Adoxophyes honmai | reverse complement strand
AAAAAATGGAAAGGATTTTACTTTGTTTAACATTGTAGGAGTTCAAAGTTTTTGTTTATTTATCTAATACATTATTTATTTTTTTTATTTTATGCAGTTTTATTTGATTTATGCAAAGTTACCCAGGGGACATAAATCAAGCCATACCTTGCTTTAGAACTACAAAAGCATTAAAATACCAATAAAAGTTCGCGTCTCGTATTGAAAAACCAAACTTTAATAAAAACTCTACCCAGTAAAAGCGTAAAAGTAAACGATATTCAAAGTTTTTTTTTTTAGAAAAAATCTTTGTTCGGGACAAGAAAAAGTTGATCGACCCATTTAACACTACGGGGTCTTACTATCCTGTATTTATCTTTAAAGTTATGTACCTAATGGAACAACCTAAAGTCGTAAAGAAACTAAAATAAATTAAATAACTTTTTATAGCGGTTTGAACTTCAGTTTCGTCCCTACTCACCCCGTTCTATGGCACTTTAAACGTGCGCATAGGCAACGACGGTTTGCGCCTCCATTAAAATTAACAACGTGTTTTGTCGTCGCAACAAAAGTCGCAGGTGCGTTTAAAAGCGTTAATTGCAGTGGGAAAGGTTTATTGCAGTCACAAATCGATTTGAGACGTGCCCTTTGTCTTTTAGCATTAACGTGTTAAAAATAAACAAAAAAAGAAATAGGTTTAGGTATGCTTTAGGCGATAGGCTAGCAACCTCTTCCATCTTCGCAAACCTAAAACAATGCTAGAAGTGGCTGCAAAGCGAGATATACCTAGTCATAATCATGGTTTTATCTATGTCACGTTTTGTGTGCTCTGCCTACCCCCATTTGGGAACACAGGCGTGATTGTATACATGTATGTATGTATGTAAATAAACAAAACATAGGTAGGTACATATGTAAACATCACAATAATTACAATACAAATTACAATACATACAATCACGCCTGTGTTCCCAAATGGCGTTGGCAGAGCACATAAAACTATTTCACGTTTTGTGGCCACTTCTAGCATTTTTTTTTTAGGTTTTGAGTTAGCATCATGTAAATTCCCTAATGTGGTGGAATGTGGTAATATGGCGACCGCATGATGTCAACGACTGAATGAAATTGCTCCTTTATTCTATCTTTCAGTAAAACGCCTTCCAAACTTTTAGGCGCAGCGCAGACGACAGACTTTTTGTGCGATCGAGTCTGCGGCGCACAAAAAGTCAGCGAGGATTGTATGCATTGTGCGCCGGACTTGTTGCGCGTCGTGTGCGTTACTGCATGTAATTCCATAGGTTCTATTTTCACAGACTAAAAAGTCCGTCGCGGGTAGTTTATCGTCCGCGCAGGGCCTTAAACACTTATTTTACTATTATACTCGATTTAAGACGTGAGGCAAATTAAGTATTTAGCCCGTGTGGTGCCGGGTTAGAATACCACCTCCCCCTTTCTTCCCGTGGGTATCATAAAAGTCGACTCTGGGAAAGGGTTAGTGCATTGTGGGCGATGGGCTAGCAACCTGTCACTACAATATCACGTTTAACCATATGGTAACCCTGAAATTGCTAAACGTGGCACTGGATTTTCGAATTCATGTGCTCTGCCTACCCCTCTTGGGAATACAGGCGTAAGAATAATGTTATGTATGTATGTATGTATGTGTACAAATTAGGTGAGGCTCACGGTAGTTCCATATTCAAAACATTTATTCTCTAGTACTTTAGTATTAAAATCATTATGTTGTTTGTCTAAAGCTAACAATTTGAGCGATTTGTGTAGACGTGGCCTGGCTAGATAGTGACTGATAAGGCTAGCTGATAAGCATTCTCATCTCGTGCCAGTTAATTAAGTATATTGTGTAATCATAAATCGTGATGAAAACTGAATAAGTTAAATAATTCGCTTGCGTTAGTTTTTCAGACAATCTTAAGAGGTAATGCAAATCAGACAGAATTTGAAACGAAGATTCATTTTTAAAAGTGTGAAAAGGTTTCATAGCACAGTGGTAGTTAAAAAGGTTTCATGGTGGTGGTTAAATTTCTAGACCTACCTAATTGAGACGTCATTACAAACGTGATATTTGGGTCTCACCAAACCAGTCGACGCCTTTTCGGCAAAATGCGGGTAGAAAAAGCTTTATGTCAACGCAATAAGGGCGAACAAGACGTGAATTGGCTCGGCCATTCTCGGTCGAACGAGCCGAGCCAATTAACGTCTTGTTCGCTCTTATTGCGTTGACATAATGCTTTTTCTACCCGCATTTTGCCGAAAAGGCGTCGTCTAATGTGGGGAGACCCTAAGTCGTAAAAGAAGAAACAGAACAGATAACTAAAGAGATCCACAAGCAGAGGGCTTAGACGCCAAAGTCGGGAGATAATTATGGAAACTACATTTATTTTATTGTCATGTTATTCCAAACCCCATTTCTTTCGTGAATGTCGTGACAGGAGACTAGGGAAATAGGTTAAGTTGTATTTTAGGCAACAGGCTATACTCTGTCGGTTTAGGTACTTAAAAGTAAACAAACTTTATGTCAGATTTGACAGGTTAAGAACGTTTTTTGTTTACTACCCAACTTTTTTCGGATATTCAAAAAGTTTAGCAAAGGAAGGAAACAATAAAAATATTTTGTTGGTGCCTAAATTTAACTAATACCAGAAACAATCGGAATTAGAACACTAACGTTCATCAGATCAATAAATATTATGAAGATTCCTTTGCTAAACTATTTGAGCATCCGAAAAAAGTTGGGTGGTAAAAAAAAACGTTTTTAACCTGTCAAATCTGACATAAAGTTTGTTTACTTTAATTTAAGTACCTAAACCGACAAAGTATAGTGACCTGTCACTATTTTACCTCTTAACTCGAAACCTTGCAAGAAATATGGTTACGAAACTTGAAATAGCCGTGGTTTTGTCTTTACATACATACATACATACATATTCTCACGCCCGTATTCCCATTCCCATTGTCTTTACAGCGTTTCATATATGCTCTGCCTACCTCACTAGAGAGATTAATATACCTATGTACCCATTTAATGCAATCCAATTAGATGTAAAAATAAATAAATTCATCAGGACGAATTTTCACGTTATCAAAATTGACGTTGCATTTCAAATTGTGGTATTTTGCATAGCCTATTTCTGTTTTGGACATAGGCCATTTACCTTCCCAAGACCTCCGCGGCTCCCGTTTTGGCGTAAGGCTAGGCCAGTCCTTGACATAATTGTTCAAAGTCACGCGAAGTCACATGTATGCTATGTTAGGATAGAAAGTAAAAATAATAAACCATTTTTTTTGAGGCTGTATTTGGATCGATGACTGCTTCTGACCCTTTGACTGCTCTTTCCAAAAATTGTTTAAAATATCCGAAATTTTATAAATGTCATTTTGAATTTGTAACTATGTAAGCGTGTCCTATTACCTATTTTTTATGCATTTCAAAGGAAGCGCCTAGTTAATGGTCGCTTTGGAAAAACGTGATTCGATCAAAATTCGTTAATTTTCCACATTTTATTTGGAGTCGCTCTCTACCAGTGGAATAATTTTTGAACTATTGTAATCAAATGTGTTCTTAATTCTAAGGAGAAAAACTAAATAGTTTTCAATTTTGATATGGGCCGTTCTCCAGCCGTACGATTTTTCGTGTTCTCAAGTTCAACTACCAGTGAAATCCAAATTTTAACAGATAACCTTATAAAAAAAATATCTTACATAATTCACACTTTATTCTGCTCAGAATAAGTCTAACAATAGTATAATCTTATTATTAAATGCGCGAAACAAAAATCTAAAGTCAGAAGAGTGCACATTTTGGCCTTGTCCCACCTCCAAAATTTGTTAGTTGATGACATATACTTCGAAAACTAAACGCGGAAACTACAGGTTTTTGTTGTTCACAGCAAGCCAATTATATGATAAATGAAATCCTATTGCCTAAATAATTATTATTACGTTAGTTTATTTTTAAAACCATTTTTAAAAAGTGTCCCGAGTTTTGCGTCTTAACCTAATTTGGCCATAAAACGCGTCGTACTGCTCAAACGCACACTCCGAGAGACATCGACGATACGTTCCTAGAAAGAGTCTATCACGCCGCGACGGCTAAATAGTGCGAACCTGTGACTTATTGTGTCGCTGCCAAATCACGAAGGAAAGAAAACAACACGATTTTTTTGTCACAATTGAAAGTGATTACCGTTTTATTTTTTTCTCGCTTGTTTTGTTGATATATTTAACTCGGATTATTTTGACATATTAAGCAGTGTTATAATTACTTACACAAAAAATATTGAGTTCTTATTATTAACCGTTTTGAAGTAATTAATTAAAAACTAAATTGCTCACGTGATTACCGCAACGGTGATTACCGTTATTTGAGTGATCTCCGTCGTTTTATAGACGTGGTTATCACTATATCGGTTATTTATTGAGTTATAACTGTTAAAAAATAAGTTTTAAATAGTGTTTCTCTTGATTATGAATATTACTCTGTGCAACACAAAAAAAATTTACACCTAATTAAAAAATAATAATTTCACGTATCTTTTTTCACATCAATGGTTATCATAAATTAAAATTATTATACTATTACTCAAGATGTTTATAATTCAAGGCTATAAATTTATAGCATAAAGAGTCTTGTGATATCAATCAAAAAACGTGATTTCATCCCATTATTTGTACTTTTGTGATTACCGTATTATATGAAAAAATAAAATTTTATTATCTCGATAATTATAAGGTTTAAAGTGATGCCTCCTTTTGCATAACGTTTAAGATGTGAAGCATTATTCGATTTATTCATAAAAACACAGATTAACATAAAATGAAATTTTGCTACGGAGTGTCACGCAAAACTGCCTTGCTCGTGGAATGGCCCATATAAACCATTTTTTGTGAAATCGTTAATGTAGGAAATTCTGGCTCGCACGTGACCACTTTGATAGTAAACTAACGTAAACAGCTTGTAAAATCCCGAACAAAATCTGAATACACTTTAAATAATGACACTGAAGACTGAAAAAACGCTGGTTATGGTTACACAACTTTGGCAGATCACATTTAAATAATCCACCGATTGTTACACAACACTATTATTAATTTCCAGCAGTAGGTTCACTTGAATAACTTGCTTGCATATTTGTAGAATTATTAGCAACATCAACTCGTGAGGCAAAAAGCGTCATTTTCCTAACTTTTGTGAGTTTTAGTGAGTTTATGAAGGAAAAGTTAAATTCTAGTTACATTACATTGCGGAACTTGAGCGACTACTTCTAAATATTCCTACCTTCCACAAAAAACGAGACGTGATTTTATTTTAGTTTCCACTTCAATTCCATTACTTAAAGGTTCTATTCAAACGCCGAAAAACAAAAATCACAACGCGTTTTTTCGATGTTAATAAATAATAATATTGTAATAACTCTAACTCTATGCAATCTATAGAATTGTAAAGTTGATTTCGTTCAAAAATTTCGAAAAACTTAATGGTTTGTTTGGCATAGATGAAAGCAATTAAGCTACTAGGTATTTACAGTTATTTAAATAAGTACGGGATGAAGAACATATGTATTTGTTTAATGATTATTTTTCATTCAACAACTAAACACTGTATTCCCTCCATGGCACACAGAAATGCTACTCCTAAAATTGGTACCACTGTTAGTATAACTACGCTATACCTGCGGTTGACCGAAGGACCACAACCTCGTCGCCTCGGATCATGATACCTCGCCTATTTATGGACGATTGCGAAAATTACGGTTGAATGACCTCTCATTATTACGAGCTATCTTTAGAAACTAATTTAGATACATACATTTAAATATCACTACAATTTTAAAAGGAACAATAAGTAACTATCGCCTTAACGACTTTAGTGTGCTGGAATAAAATAAAGTACCTAATCCGGAATGCTCCATACAAACTTCCACTCCTCATTTTAGGGAAGTGGGGAGTTATGAGGAGGCAAAAAGTAGCCTATGTCACTCTCCGTCCCTTAAACATCTCCACCCAAAAAATGACGTCCATCTGTCGCTCCGTTTAGACGTGAAAGATGGACAAACAAACAAACAAGTAAACACATTTTCCCATTTACAATACGGAATTTCATCAAACTCCACTCAGCAGTAAAAGCGTGAAAAGATAATAGACAGACAGATAGTAAATCTTCATATTTGTAATAATATGATAGTTTGTAATAAGGAAAAAGGCAGCAATGGTTTGGTCTAGGTTGCGATTCGTGTGCTGTGCACCAGCTTCGGAAACACAGGCGTGATGTATGTAATGTATGTACAAACACAAACTTATCAAAATAACAATCAAGTATGAAGTCGAATTAAAAAGTCTAAGTAGCCCATTTCTTCCGTGGATGTCGTAAAGGTCGACTAAGGCTATTTCACATTTCGTGGCCACTTCTAGCTTTTAGGTTTTGAGTTGGCAGGTATCATAGTGGCAGATTACTAGCCTGTTGCCTAAAATATATCTCAACCTATTTCCTCAGTCTCCTCTTACGACATCCACGGAAGAAATGGAGAGGTAATTCTAAACCCGACAACACACGGATTCCTTTATATTTGTATTATGATTATACCTTATCGGTTTAGGTAGTTAAAACAATATAAACAATCTTGACATGTCTTTTTGTTGAAATACACAGTCTAAAAATGAAAATCGTTACACTATACAATTCAATTATGAAAGTAAATGATTTTTTCGTACCTAAATTGTAAAATGTAAAGTTTTCGATTTATAAAGTGTGATAAAGGCTATCTAGGTTTTGTTTAGTGTGGCGTCTATAATAAAGTTCCAAGTTAAATAACTAAAGTCTAAGGTAATGTATGTTTTAGGCGACAGGCTAGCAATCTGTCACGATTGTATCTCTTTTGTCTAACTTTAAATCTAAAATTGTGCTGAAAGTGGCTAGATATGAAGTGTGAAACACTTGCCTATTGTTTTGTCTACGTAACAGGCATGATGTATGTATGCAAAACTAAACCCCATATTTTACTATGATTTATAATTTTCACGGTTTCCAAACACAATGTTTAGCATAGCACGAAAACTGGGAGTTATATAATTACGCGGTAATTCATACGCCAAAGAGCCATAAGGCCATAACATCATAATTATAATTGTTAACTCAACTTTCTTCCATAACAAAGATTACGAGAGAAATGGCGTCAATACATCAGTTAAGAAAAACATTAAGGGAATTAGAAACCGGAACGGCGCGGGTGTACAGTCATGGAATCTGAATGTTTAGCAGGTTGACCGCCTTCATATTTTTCTCGCATTATAGGACAAACTTCATCATGAAGTTCAATATTGAGTATTTATGTCAGGCTGGAAATAGTAATACGGCTAATTTTAGAAGTATCTCAACCTGCTAAACATCCAATTTCCCTGACTGCACCCTGTGGTGTCGGGTTATAATAATGGAGGGGTCCATTTCTTCCGTGGATATCGTGAGAGGCGACTAAGGATACATAGGTTTAGGTACGCAATAAGAGACAGACTGGCATCCTGTCACTATGAAGAAATGTAGAGGTATAATTATAAGTAGGTATCTAATTATAACCCAAAAATAGTCAATGGTCTGGAAATATCAAAGTAAACAAAAGTTTTATGAATGAAGAATTTAAGTTTTTGTTCTAATTATAAAAAGCAATTTCAAAAAGTGGGATTTATCCTGTATTAACTCTAATACTAAAAACTTTAGACTTACCTTTAATCAACGAAGTAAAAATATGTATTTGAATAAAAAATGTTTTACGATTTATTTCACACGTAACATTTATTTAAACTACCAATTAACACAAACACTTCAACGCACGGCTGCGTAAAAGTAACATAACACTCACTAATTACAATTATTACTAAATTAAACAATTATTATTGTTCAACATCCTCTAACCTTTGCTTCAAATACTAAGGCCAGCGGGCATCGGCCTAGGTTAACACTAACCAGAATTAATATTATGTCAGACGACGCAAAACAAGCAAGTTATTCCGACAAAAAATTGCTAAATTCAAAATTCAAAACTTTATTTATGTAAATAGGCTCCTAAGAGCACTTTTACACGTCATTTTTGATTTTACCAGCGCTTCGGAAAGACCATCATTGCCAAGAAGAATGCGCCGCAAGAAACATGGCAGAAAGTATTTTTTTCAAAACAAAGCCAAATAAATTACAAAAAAAAAATGGTGAAAATTTACATAAAAACAAACATAGTGTACTAAATGTGGAGGCAGGATATCTAAGTGCAATGTAATGTGCAAAGCATGTATCACTGATCCAAGGGCCAAGGCAACGCGCTAGAAGTGGCTACGAAACGTGACAGTCATGATTTTATCTTATAGCCTTTCGTGTGCTCTGCTTTCTCCATTTGGGAATACGGGCACGATGTATGTATGTATTCCGACATAGACATGACGCGCATGCAATGTTACATAGGATTTAAGTTTCGCGACCTCTAAGTAATATTGGATAAAAGATAACTATCATATCACTCTTACATATCATACCTGCTTTCCCAATAGGGGTAGGCAGAGTACATGAAACGCTACAGACAAAACCGTACCAACTGATTCCTGACCCACCGCAGAACGTTGTAACAATAAACGTAATAAAGATTTCCTTTGTCAAGCAATGGAATGTCACTATGACGTTCACTGTGAATAGGTTCTATTATGGGTCAGGAATCAATTGGTTCGATGGTACCTCAACCTACTTCGTATTACATACAGAAATCTAACATAGAAAGGTTTCAAAATTGCCAACAATTATAATTGTTTCTGTGTCAATCATATAATTATGTAAACATATAATGTACTTTTAACTGATGACTGAACATATAATGAAGAATTACCTCACCAAGGCCAGATCGGAATCGGCTACGCTCTGCCAATTCCTAGCTTGTCAGATACACGAAATATTTACACACAATATTTCATGAATCGATTTTTAGATAAGCGGCCTAAGGCCACAGCCTGAACGGCAGCGATTGGCTATGCAGTAAATTTTAAAACAGAAACAGTAAAAATGTACGTATAGAATATTTACCGGTGGCGGTTCTGTGCTTCTGTGCCAAGTTTTATAGAAATCGGATAAGAGTTTTTTTAATAACTCAAAACCTACCAAAATAAGCCAGATTTGGCTAGGAAACATGAAATAATCGTGATTTTGTTTACGTTTTATGCTCTGCCTACCTCATTTGTATAATTTAATAGGAAATTGACGAGATTTTCAAGGTTCTTATATGCCCGTAGGACTTTCGCTCAGAAAGTATTTTATAGGAATCCTCGCTCTAAGAAAATGGTTTATTCACCTATTTAGCACGATTGCGAGATCGTTGCGAAACGCTAAAAATAAGGTGGTAAACTCATTGTTAGTTCCCGTTATCTCACTCGTTAAACACTCCGTCTCCATCGCAGTATAAATCAGTAAGTAATCTACTAAATAAGTCAAAGTACAGTTACGAACCGGGATTGTTGAGACACTTGCCACTGTTCGCAATTTAGACGTGTAATCAATGACCGATGTGACAGACTAGATGTCAGCTATTGGATTGGTATTACACGACCAAGTTACAAACATGGGTAAGTGGCTCAACAATCCCTGTTCGCAATGGTACACGTGATCCAACTTCCAGTGTGAATTAATTTTTTTTGAAGTGATTTCGATCCAACATTAATTGTAGATAGATTTTAAATTCTAATAATAATTCTACATACACACAATCACGCTTGTATTCACAAATGAGTTAGGCAGAGCAGACGAAACACGACATAGACAAAACTATGACTATTTCACGCTTCGCAGCCACTTCTAGCATAATTTTAGGCTTGAAAACAGTTTGAAAGGGTAGTATAATAGGGAAAGGTTGCTACCCTGTGGCCTAAACCTATTTCCTTAGTCGCCTCTTATGACATTCCCCGTGTGGTGCCGGGTTAGAATAGCACCTCCCCCTTTCTTCCCGTGGGTGTCGTAAGAGTCGACTCTGGGAAAGGGTTAGTGTATTGTGGGCGATGGGCTAGCAACCTGTCACTGCAATATCACGTTTAACCATCTGGATACCCTGAAATTGCTAGATGTGGCATTGAATTCTTGAATTCATGTGCTCTGCCTACTCCTCTTGGGAATACAGGCGTGATGTATGTATGTATGTATGTACTCTTATGACATCCTCCGAAGAAATGGAGAACTGTTATTCTGCCCCGACACCACACAGGAAAGAACTGATTTCAATCGAATATAAATTGTAAATAGGTTTGTAAATATATTCTTACAGAATTTGGTTTTTCCTAGGGAAATTTCAGACATCAGAATAAATGTAACAAATCAACAGAAAACGAATGAGTAGTTTTTTTTAACTCGTATTGTTACTTGTTCTCCAAATAAACATGTATTCTTTGTTTCTAACGTATTAACCACTTGACCTACGTTAAGCATAAGTCACACACAATCGTGACAAGCGCATTAGCGTTGACGTCTCAATTGCTGTGGGAAAGCAGACAGCGGTGCGCCCGCGCAGCCGAACGCAACCAAACTTTAACCACAGTATTACGATAAATATAAATACATTACGCGTGAGAAATAGTAGAAAAAAATTAAAGAAAAACTGCAAAAAAATCCTAGAGGCCTAGACATATATTTTTAATCCATGTGTATTTTTATTATTCGGTGTGGTGTCGCTAAATCCGACACCTCTCCATTTCTTCCGTGGATGTCGTAAGAGGCAACAATTTCATAAGACGTAAATAAAGTTAGTTGTTTTGAATTACTTACCTAGACTTTTTAGTCTGTCGGGGAACGAATAAGCGTGCGCCTCACTGTTTTCTCTATTTCTATTACTTGTAGATTAGTTTTTTTAGACATGCACAGAAGAAATTGAGAGATTCTATTCTAAATCCGACGCCACAAGACCTAGGAAAAAAGATTTATGTGAATTTTAGGCGACAGGTTAACAACCTATCACTATTATGCCTGGCGCACTCAAAGGCTAAAATAAAAACTAGAAGAACGAAATAATTCATGGTTTCATTGTGCTCTGCCTAGTCCATTTGGGAATACACGGGTGACGTAAGTAGTAAGTATGACGTATGTATGTAGATTAGTTACCGTTCTATACTGTAGTGCTCTACCACACGGTTTGATACGCAACATCACATGATAAGAGACTAATTTAATTATATAGAGGGCGTTGTAACATGGCTTTCGTAACTCAGATATTAATTGATACGCTGATAAGAATTTTGGTTCTGCAAGCGCAAAACTTTGCAATTTGCGAAATTGATTGTTAAATGATGAGGAAATTGAATTTCGTATTTTTGTACGTTTACAAATCTTGCAAGGAAGATTTGAACTACTTCCAATAGAGATAGACCAATTGAGCTGAAACTTGGTATACCTTGGTATACCCTAGTAACTTGGATGACAATACAATATTCCGGTAGTGGACTTCTGGTGGCCCAGCCGGGACTGTCTCCGATGGAGGGAACTCTTCAACGGTTGGTCTGATTGACTTGCTGGTGCACATAATCTAGGATGGATGACAATGAAGTACAGTTGGCAAATAGTACAGTCAGCAAAAAAAGCTTGTATCGAAAAATAAATTTTTTGTTGGTTAATTTTTTTTTACAAACATTTACAGGTATATACGTACATATATGTACTTACTTCACGCCTTATTCACTGCGCAGTGGGCACAGACAACAAAGCGCCATACGCCTGACATACTTCCCTTGCTTCATTCACATTCATCAATCTTGTCATACATGCTCGTTGGTTTGGTTACTTCTAATTTGAGCTCTCTTTAGTACATCGCTGATCTGGCGATATATATTTTCCAATGGCACCATCGACCGACTCGCTGTAACATTTTTGCTTTTACTTGCTCATGCTTTTTGACATTTGTCTTTATGGCGATTATGCTTTCTGTATTTATGCTTTTTAATGTTATGCATAACGAGGATTATGCACATCAATATTTCGGCGAAAAGCATTATGCGTAACAATATTAGTATATATAAATTACTTCATGCCTTCCAATAGAGAACCGTGTATGTTTAATGTAGCAATTAAGCCACCGTCCGCGAAACTTATTACATAACAGGAAGCGTTACGCAATACGCAAAACTTACATACATTATGCTGATCGGAACTCTGATTACCAGGAATGCATAAAACAATAGCATTTATTGAATAACGCGGATGCGCAGACAGACCGACAGATTTTTTACCTTGTTAATGAGTCGAATGTGCACTAATTAAATTTATGCCACGGGGAATGGTGGAAGTGATAGTTCTAGTCTTGGCTTTTCATGTAAATCTAGAGGTTATTTGCATTTATTATGATTTGAAAAGAAAACCTTCTGTGAGATTCACTCACTCTTTATGAATGACTATCGATCCTATAGATTACTGACCCGTAATTTGTAGTAAACGTCGTAATGACATTGCATTGCTCAGTAAAAGATATCTTCATTACGTTGATTGTGACAACTTTCTTCGGTGGATCAGACGTCAGTTGGTTCGACAGTAATTAATTAATGAATTGATTGTGATTAATTGCTCAGTTAGTTGGGTCATAATTATAGAGAGGATGGATGAAAGAAGATTTACTGAGAAGATTAAATTTATACGGAGAGTGCGTATGAGAGTGTTCGGAGGGAAAGGCCTAGATGGACGTTCTGTGACCAAATCGGGGACGTTTTAGGAAAAAGTCAGGACAAATGTACCCGAAAACGACGAGCATATAAAATATATGAAGAGAGCAAAAGACAAGTGGTCTCAGCCTAACCCTGTGGGAAAAGAGGCGTAACACGTGTCCCATATTTTGATGATACATTTTTAATCGCAATCTATATTTCCATCCGACCTTCATCCAGTGGTTACCCGGAACACTCACAGTCATAGTTCACCGGCGCTCCCACAGTCACTGATAACGGTACCTAATGAACGCTAGAAAACCGGGTCGATTTCCTCCCGTCTCGTAACTGTACTCGTTATCACGCGTGTTTACTCGCCTCGCTTCGCTGCGTGAGCGAGATGCTTTATGCCAGTGTCAACCTTTAACAGACTTTTTGTGCGATCTAGTCTGCGGAGCACAAAAAGTCCGCGTGATTTTTATGCACTGTGCGCCGGACTGTTTGACCTGCATATAATTCCATAGGTTTTATTTTCACAGACTAAAAAGTCCGTCGCGGATAGTCTGTCGTCTGGGCAGGGCCTTGGGATTACAAAATGTAAAATTGGAAAAACAAATGTATGAACAAATATAAAAGTGGAAGAGGGTAGCATGTCTGTTGAGCAGAGAGCACGGCACCAACACCATTTTGTTGGCGTAGCACGGCAACACGATCTCGTCGCGTCGCGCTGTATAGTCTATCTGTCATTTTCTGACGTATCTAGTTAGACAGTGACAGGTATAGTCTATGTCGCACGTATCAGTGTGTTGGCTGAGCGTCTAGACTGCTCCATGACAAGCATGGGTAAAGATCATCACTGGAAATATAAAGAGATAATCTTTACCCGGTGCTGCCTAACTTTTTTTGCATTTTACTTCAAATTTAGACAGCAATACTAATCCGTTGGTCAAAATACTTTCCGGCCCGCTGGTCACCGGAAGCATCAGATCTAGCTATAAGGCGCGCGGATATCTCTAGCAATTTCTATTAGTAATATTATTATTATCTTATGAGCGTGAAACACGACTTTCAGACGCCAACGTCATGGCAGTAAATTTTTACGTGCATTATTCTTCCTGTGGTCGCTCTGCCGGAACTATACTTAACTGTTAATAATTTCACGCAAGAAGGAAGCAGAAACCAGCATGATATTAATAAATTTTCCTACGTTTATTAACTATTGACTGAGTAAACTTTTAGATACTTTTTAGAGCAGCTCTTGCCCTAGCCGACGTAAAATTACAAATAGTAAGTACGTATTTAGTGCTTCCTTCTATTATATTTCGGCTAAATGCCTAACTTAAGTATATCTTATATTTCATGGCGTAGAAGATCTTCTAGTGTTATAAATTTAGTGCTATTTATTTTCTACTTTGCCTATACGGTGCACATATTTACATCACCCGGCTTTTCCGCCTAAATATCATTTTATAGAAGAATATCAGCCTAAAATATCATTTTATAGAAGAATATAGGTACTTAATAAATGTAATCAGACACAACCATGTCAACCTACCTCGTCTGTAATAAAAATATTACCAACCTACTAGAATTAGGATGAAACAAATTCATCTCATTCCTTACATACCAACAGATTCTGCCAAGGCTTCGAAACATCTTAACTCCAACACGTTAAACTACATTGTGTAAGTCCTTACATCATTATTTCATGCGAACCGTTTCAACAACATTCTTAGGCCCTTATCTGAGCTATGCCATTGACGTCACGGCTGCGCTCATTAAAATATGACTGAACTGTGACTGTAACTGAAATCAGCGCGTAACTTTGCTGATTTCACTGAGAAGTTGCAAGTTTGTCTATTGAAATCTAGAAAAGTCTAATTTCTTTTTAGACTCTTGTAGCTCTAAACCAGAGGAGGAACAGGATGATCTTATTCAGGGTCATTGGAAGGTTGGTGCAAAGCTTCAAGCCGAAGTAAATATCAAGAAGACAATTTAGAACCATTTCAGCCATGGTTGTCTTAGACAGAATGTGATTTTTTTTACCAACTTTGTAAAAAAATACAACTAACACAGATGCTTCTAAAATGTTTTGTTTAATTGCTTACACATTAATTTAATGGAATAAAACAAATAAAATAGAACATTTCTCACTTAATTTGCCCATAAATTAGCAGTTAAATGTGAACTTTGGGTATTTTCGGTAAAAAAAGTCAGACTCTGTCTGACAACCATGGCTTAAATGGCTCTAAATTGTCTATACTTACTTCGGCTTAAAGCTATGCACCCACCTTCCAATCACCCTGTAGATTCAGTTTGTTTTTCTCAGAAATGCATAATTGACACCAAATTCTGTTACTAAGGTCCGAGTTGAATGAAATTGGCCGAGCATGTATGATGTTGGTGCTCTGTTGTTTCTGCCTAACCTACAGGGTATAAGGCGTAATGTATATCTATTTATGTATGTATTTTTCGAGGACTCTCTACATAGCCACAGAATAGATAATAGTACATAGCCATGTTTTATTGGTCTACTCCACATGGTAACTTTATTGTCTGTTTTTGCGTGATAGCGAAAATGTTATATTTTTAGATGAGTCATCATTTACAGAAAGTAGCATTTTATTTTTCAATCAATTTGTAATGGAGTCCAATGGCTTAGGACTTTTTAAATAACATTTTACCGACGCCGACGGCAGCTTATCAAAGAAAAAATATTTTCGATCAAGAATGCCATAAATTGGATTTCTATCAGTTGAATTCATTTCGTAATCCAAATTCAAGACTAGACGCAAAAACGTTCCTTACACTAATGACGCTCGAAGAAAAATCAATGCAGAACATGCTCTTTAGAAAAATAATAAAAACAGGTACCAATCAATCATCTAGTCAGCTATCCAGGTCAATAGCAAGCAGTATTGCAAGTGTCACATGCGATGACAGAGTGCGGTGACGTAATGACTTCTGATAAATCCTCGTCAGCTAAAGGCTTTTGAAACAAAAGATGGTAGGGACCTACTGAACTCCTTTCAGACAAAGAGTTGCATGTAGCTTGCATGACATGCATTGTAAGTTATTGTTTCCCAGCATGTCTGACAAGCATCGTGTTAAATTGAGACAACCATAAAGTAAGTAGGAACAAAGCAAAAAAACCTAAATGAAAACGTGAAAACTTTAACTTCATTAACGAATGGCAGTCGTTTGTATTTTTTATGATGATTAGTAAGACATCATGTTAGGGTGACTAGGGAATACGTTCAAAGGTGAATTGGGTACATTTTTGGATCGACCCCACTTGACCCCTTTGTCCTCCCAACTCACCCCAATTTATGATACTAATATAGATAATATCATTCTCCTAACCTTGCTCAGCACCGCTTTCTCATCAGTATATTTCCTTCTTTATCATGCCATATATGACAACAATTAGTACACCATAGGTAAACCGTTTATCTTAACCTCCTGTCGCCTAATGTCCCATTTAAAGGACTATACATATATCATGTCTATATTCCAAACGGTTTAGGCAGAGCGTACGAAACGCTACATAGACAAAGCTATGAACAATTTCCCGCTTCGTTACTTTTAGCATAATTTTTAGCTACCAAAAGTTAGAGAAAATAGCTAAAATAGTGAGAGGTTGGTAGCCTATCAACTATAATATAGATATATTTTCCTTTTTTTGTGCCTTACAACATCCACAAAATAAATTGAGAGGCTTTAAAGGACAAATGTCATAATGAAAATAAATAACATTACAGACACTTTAGTACCTATCAAGTTCTTATGATCAAAGGGTTACTTCCTAGACCTTTAGCAGTCACATTTTCCGCAAAAACTCGCTTTCTTACATTAAAAACGAAACGAAAGTGTCTTTCAAAACCAAGTAAACTTTCTGCCCCTCCGTAATACTTGCAACATCTCATTGTTTTTAGCGTCTAATGTCGGAAGCTCTAATGGACCAGTTTCCCATACAAAAACCACAATGGCGAGATGGTATCGTACGAGAAAGTGCATTTATCTAGCTTTGGGTGACAGTGTTGATGTTCACGTCTGGGATTGGTTGTAAAGATTAGCTCGGTTGTGTGGAAAAGCTTGTCGGCGTAATGATAAGACGTGATTATAGTTATTGCTTTTTATCTTAATAAGGCCCCATTGTGACCAATGGGCTGGCGAATATTTCGCCCAGCGAATCAGCATTGCAATACTGTATGGCCCATACAACGTATCAGTGTAGCCAGCTTTCTGGACATAGCTAATGGCAGCGACGTTGGAAAATGTATTAAACCCATGCCTGTGTGGGGATCCTATCCTCAGATTCCTAGTTGATGTCAATTGTCCCAACTGAATGCTGTACCCGTCGTAGCAACATTTGTTGCCCCAGCTTTTTCAAGCAATAGGAAAACATACGTAAAATAACTGATGAATTGAGAACCATCTCCTTTTTTTTTAAATATTGCTTGGGCAGGTATACTACTCCCTTTTATTTTTTTAAGAGTATGTTCCTCTTTTCAAAGATGCCTGATCTCCTTTGAAAGAATTGTTGAAAAGCTAGTAACAAAAAAAAATTATGCAGTGCTTAACTGAACTACTCACATAGAATTTAAGCGGTATGCAAGACAATTTTATAACTATAAGGTTCGTATTATCGATTAGTAACAATCGGTCACTTCTGTCCGTTTAGCTAAATTATGTAGCCGAAACTAATATATTGCAAACATTTTCTGCAAATGTCTTTCAAAGTAAAAGTGTGTAAACTAAGATTGTACGAGTTAACAAACAACTTATGTATGCTTTCTCGCACAACAATTTCTTCACTTCTATTTCACGATTAAGATCTTGTCTGTCACAACACAATTAAAAAGCGTAGAGACATTAAAACAATTACAAAAACAATTACAAAAAAAAAACAACAAAATAAAATGTGGAAACAAGAAAAAAAAATAGTCATGATTTTGTCTATACTGTAGCGTTTCGTCTGCCTACCATTTGGGAATACAGGCGTGATGTATGCATGTACCTTTTTAGAGCTTTTCATTTGTTTCTGTTACCTAATCCCATGTAGTTGCATGCAAAACCTAATTCTGTCGTAACCTAATTCTCTAGATGTTTATGACCGGTGACGTCACGCGCATGTCCCGGTGTCATAAACGCGCAGACGCAGCCGACCTCCATGGCGCTTGCGCATAGGTTATTGGGATATTACACCATTGTGTGTATGCGTTTATGGTTTACGGTTAATGTATGCTGTAGATAAAGTGGTTGGGGCAGAATCTTTAGTTAGTGTAGAGATGTTGGCTGCATGGCAAAACGGTTGATTGTCTGGATTATAAATTAAATGCTGTGTGACTAAGAGTTATTTTGACACACTTATGAAATTCAAAGTATTTCAATGAAATTGTTTTCCAGAACAGACATTAACTGAGAATAGCTACAGCCTTGAAAGGTATTGAGAAAAAAAATCTGTAAATAAAAAAGCAAAAATAGGCATATTTTAATGTAGTTCTTGTAAACCAAAGAAATTTTCGTTAAAACTCCTGAAAGTATTTACCTACTGTAATGAATAACCTAAAACCTATACTAAAATATCCTAAACTAAAAAAGGGCCCCCCAGGGCATGGTGCCCAAAAGGCTGGCACCGTTCCCCCTTTGAACAGCTGCGCTAATTCTTTGGGAGAAGAAACTGCCAGCCTGAACCTAAAATATACACACTTTCTATCAAAACGAGCTACTGTCACCAACAGCCAAAATAAAACTTTATTAAAAAAAATAGCAAAACAGTTCATTTGGCATTTCTATGGTGCTCCAAACTTTTGACCAAGGCTACATGCAACAATAAAAACAACATGCGTTTAGCAATAGGAAATTGTGTTACGAATTTGCGTCTAGATTCGGATTGTAATAAAAACGGATTAGTTACGGCCTTTATTATAAATTTAATCACAGTTAAATTTGCCAGATTTCAAACCATAACGTCTGTAGTGTTCTCGCTAAAACGGAAAGACCTAGTTTTTTAACAATTTCCATTGATTCCGGGAAAAATCTCACTTTTAACGCTTCATTGGCTTAGTATTAAACGACGAATGCAAAAATCGAACGTAACTACCACAGATACTACATTGCGGGGTCTAAAAGCCCCTCTCGCCACACAGTTGTTTAGGTCTGTAGTACAACCGTCAATGTACATCTCACCGCGGCTTATATCCCAACAAATTAAAGGAACGCTTTAGACACCGTGGTAATAGATTACAGTACTAACGGCATTTAGAGGAATGATGCCATTTAAGTTAACCTTTCTTTGCTTATTTGTCACGTAGTAAATGGTGTTCAACCGCATTCTACACCATGGGTAAACGCCATTCATCTTTTAATAACCTCATGAATCATGAATGAGATGTTTTATATTTAACCCTTCGTATGCGGGAAATGAAAAATATACTGCATTCGAGCCTCTTCTGTTTCAATATCTACAAATTATGGTGATTAAAATAAAAATAAAAAAAAAGATATCCTTAAAATGGAGCAGATCTGCTCCGTAGCATACGAGAGGTTAAGGGTTGCAGCAATACCAATGACAACTTCCTCACACAACTCTTCATGGGCATATAGCAGGATACATCTTTATCTAGTTATGAGCGCTGCTTCTCTAATAGTAATATAATGGGGGCCGTCATTTTTCACATAAGAAACGTGCTTTTCAACGAGTTTAACGGGCATGTATCGTTTGTGTATGAACTTCTATGAGGCGAATTAGGAAACAGGTTTAGGTACGCTTAGAATAAGCTTGCAACCTGTCTTAAACTATTGCTAAAAGTAGCTATGAAATCTGGAATAGTTAACGTTTCGTGTACTCTGCCTACCTACTCCATGATATTACTATGAGTAAGTACAGCAAAAAATAAAAATGAAATACCTAAATAATGAAGCGAGGTTCCCATACAAAAAACATCCCTTTTTCCTCGGAGGATGAGCTCTTTGCCCTAATTGCTCGATATCAACGAATGTCAGCTAGGCACTTATTTACCTATACTCTGTTTATTTTAAGATTTGAAATTTTAACGGATTTTTTTTAATTTGTCTCTGAAACCCAAAGGTAAAACTAGATATGATTAGTGCAATAACGCTTTACTGTTTGTTATATTGATTTCAATACAAACGGTACCAGTATTTGCGGCGATGCCTTGTGTTTACTTGAAAATGCGTAAGGTTTTGACAGTTAAGTTTCAAATCTTAAATTAAACGGAGTATAGCCTGCGGAACCCTTCGTACGCTATTCCGTCTCGCACTTGGACGGATTATACCAGAGGGGCTCCGTGACTTCCCTGGCATCATCAATCTGGCGTCATTGCTCTTATTTATAGTGTCTGCCCGCGCAGGATTAGCAATTGTCCACTTGCGGCGGCTCAATTGACTCTAACAACTTCCAAACACTTGAATACATACTGGTTAATGCAGTTGGGTTTGGTTTTTGAGCTAAGTCCTATACCTTATCGGTTTAGGTAGTTAAAACAATGTAAACAATCTTGACGTGTCTTTTTATTTAAACGTACACTTTATAAATCGAAATCTTTACATTTTACAATTTAGGTATGAAAAAATCATTTACTTTCATAATTGAATTGTACCTATAGTGTAACGATTTTCATTTTTAGACTGCGTATTTCAACAAAAAGACATGTCAAGATTGTTTATATTGTTTTAACTACCTAAACCGATAAGGTATAGAACAGGGATGGCGAACCTTTAGTGATATGCGTGCCAATTTTTTGAAACAAATAGTGTTATAGCTATGACGTGCCATCAATTAATCAAAGCTTATTGATATTATAAGGTCAAATAAAACTAGATGGCATTAAGTTTACAATTACACACGTTTAGATATCCTTTTTATTCAAAATTACAAGGATTCGTCTAGTTTAGATTCATCTCGGAAGGATTCTGTATCATTCGGCGTGCCTGAACTATTTTGTTGCGTGCCATGACTGCCACGCGTGCCATTGGTTCGCCGTCCCTGTCCTAGAACTATAGAACATTTCTAGAAGTTGCTGGGCTATAAGTGGCCTGTGGGAGTAGAATTACTCATGCAAGTTTTTTTTCGTGCTTGTTGTAAGAGGCGACTAAGGATACAGGTTTAGGTATGCTTTAGGCGACAAACTAGCAACCTGTCACTATTTTATACCTCTTTCATCTAAGTAGGTATAATATTGAATCTAAAACTTTGCTAGAAGTGGCTACGCAACGTCTGTCACTATTATTACCTTTTTTATCTAACTAAAGCGTAAGTTACACACAATGCATACCTGCATCGCTCTTGTATTCCCAAATGGGGAATGATGTAGGCAGAGCACACGAAACGCTACGTTCGAAACTATGACTATTTCATGTCTCGCAGCCATTTCTAGCACAGCTAGCGTGACAGGTTGCTAGTCTGTCGCTTGACCTAACTCCTTAGTAGCTTCTTACGACGCGGAAGAAATTGAGAGGTGTTTTATCAAACCATCACAAATTCGCAAATTAACAAATTCGCTGACTGGCACCAATTTGGCTGTAGCCATAAAAATCGTTTGCAAAACTAGGAAGGCTTTTCATAGTAGTCGCTCTGGCTTCCGCACCGAGGCACGCAACCGATAATCGAGTAGAATCGAGTCCAAACGTCGCTTCCGTACATGTCTGTTATCTTTCCCGTTATTACCCTAATTATAGAATCGAAAGTTCATTAATAATCACGTTTGGAACGGCTAATTAAGATTTGAAAGGTTCGGAAGCTGAGGCTGAGATTAAGATGATCCGTTACAAAATTATGAGCAAAGTCTGGATAACCCAAACCATCTGTTAAGTGTTAAATCCGTTTTGGATGATGATAAAGTGGTAGACCAAAATACACATTTTTAGCTTTTGTAATTTAGTGAGTGAAATATTGAATTTATAAACAGTGTTCCTTTAAATAAACAGTCATACGCGCGGAAAAGCCAGTAGACACTCGGATTAGGACTAATCATTTACTGTGTGGTCATCACAACTAGAAATTGTAGCTTAGATTAAAGAAATTGAGAGAGATAAACTTAATAAACAATTAAGAGGAAATATGCCGGGCGAAGGAATTGAAAAATAGGTATTTGCTAAATCTATTGCTGTCGCACCGTGACCTGCCCAGACGACGTCGAGTGCGATAAGAACAACATACAGCTCGGACCGAAAATACCTATAAAAAATATTCAAAAACAACGTTTCGTAGTCCCCTGATTTCTTCTCCAAAACTTAACCGATTAAATATGTTTTTTCATTAAATGTTAAAAAAAATGTCATAACTGTGTTTCTATGTTCTTATATTTTGATATAATTGTGTTAAAATTGGTTTCTAGAGGTTTGAACACAAGGGAAAAAACTTGCCAATTTTTCGTGTTTTTGAAGGTTAATATCTCTTTTAATAATTCAATAAAGAAAAAAAGGAAAACATAGGAACATGCTAACATATCATTAGATTGTTGATGTAAAAAAAAACGGTTGCCTGTAAAGTCGGTTTTACGGGCGAAGATTTTACGTGACAACGTCTTTTTCTCGGTAGAATATTTATTGATTTAAGACGTTGTCACGTCAACTCCCAATCGTGACAGCTGTCCATGTCTGCGTTTGACGTCTCACATGATACCATAGAGGCTTCGCACTATCGAAGCGCCACCTCCTTAACACTGCGGGCCTCTCTCTCGTTCGGTGACGTCATCGTAACGTTACCGAGCGTTACACTTTTTCATAAGTGACTCCCAGCCGCAACCTAATTTAAGACGTTGTCACGTCAAAATCATTGTTCTACGGGTAATATCCAGGGAGGAATCAGGGGACTACGTTTCCATACAAAATATGACCGCTCCATTTCCTCTTAAATAGTGTCCTAGATGGTGACATTTTGGTTATGATTGGGGTGAGACGATGCAACAATTTATCGAATTTGCCTTAGTATGAAATCACACCACCCGGCGAGGTGTAATAAAGGTAAATGTACCAATGCTCGACACTGACCCAATACACGGCACTTGCAACCTTATGTCATAGTATGACAGGTGACAGACGGCAGACGGGTGTCGTCTACTGGGCGTTGAGGCGTCGAGCATTGGTACATTTACCTTATCTTACCATTCCGTGTTTATCTTCAAAGTAACTATCTATAAGGAACTATCTAAAATCATACAAACGACCGGAAATTTTGTTAAATTAAGTTTATATAGAATGCACAAAATTGTATCGAGATTTGAATATAGTCCCTTCTCACTTCGTTTGACATACCAAATAATACTTGTTAATGTTAAATGGATTCTGTATCGTATCTCATAGTAAAGAAAAAACTGTAGTTTGATTGAGTTAGAAAAAATCCTGGAAAATTACTTACCTCTATAACATCAAAACAATAAACAAGTAACCACCCGCATATCGCTAAAGCCTTGATTAATTAATTATGTTTGAGTTTGATAGCGGCTGACGCACGCGCAGCGGTTGATGAACGATAAACCATTTTTTTTAATAAGCTCATTTGGAAATAATTGCAAAATTTCCCGTTGCGCTCTTTTGAAATGTTAACAAGTATGGTATTTATGAAACTGTTACGCAATTCCGTTTTTTTAATTGGTTTCTTGTGATTCGGATACCGATTTTTTAGGGTTCCGTACCTAAAGGGTGAAACCGTTAGTGAGATTTAGCTGTCCGACCGTCCGTCTGTCGCCAGAATGTATCTCATGTACCGTGCTACTAAACTGTTCAAATTTTCACAAATTATGCATTTCTTTTACCGCTAAAAACACAATAAAATAATTATTTACGGGGGACTCCCATACAGCAATCGTGATTTATTTGATTCTAGCTTTTGCCCGCGGCTACGCTCGCGTTAAATTCGGGGTAACACAGAAGAGATCTTGTTAGTCACAGCCGCAGTCATACCCCAAATTTGAAGTCGGTTTTTTTTTGTTTAAAATTATTACGTTGAAAATTGCGGAATCCTACTATTTTTCCTATCGTCATATTTTGGAAAATTCTAACAAAATCTTTATAAATTGTAGCCTATGTGCTATTCTGATGTGTAAGCTACATTACTGTAAAGTTTCATTAAAATCCATTCAGTAGTTTTTGCGTTAAAGAGTAACAAACATTGAAACATCCAAACATCCAAACATACTCACTAACTTTCACATTTATAATATTAGTAGGATTTTTAGGGCAATATAAGTAAAGGTAGACTACTCTAACTACACTCACTGACACAACAACCGACAGGTAAAACTAACTCACTTAGTGACTTTACGACAAAGTAACTAAAGACAACCGTTTAGCGATTACCGACAACTGTATTTTGCCATAAAACGGGGTGAGTAGGGACAAAACTGGTTATCAGACACACATCACGCCTGTATCCCCAAATATTGTAGGCAGAGCATACAAAACGCTACATAGACTAAGCGATGACTAATACACGTTTCGTCACTTCATGTAATGTCAGCTTACATTTTTTAGGTTTTAAGGTGGCAGATATAGTAGTGACAGGATGCTAGCCTGTCGCCTAAAATATACCTTAACCTATTCCCTTAATCACCTCTTACGACATCCGCGGAAGAAATGGAGAGGTGTCATTTTAAATCGGACACCACACGGATTTATAAGACCTGGACAAAATTTCATTTCATCCAAATATAATTTTGATGATAAATGTTCCAGTCTTTTTGGATTTCAGCTATTGTGAAACTAGTTAACTCCATTTCATAATTTTAAAGGCAGACAAAAAAAGAAAGATTATGCTGCCTTACCCCGTAAATGACATTTCATAAGGCGAGTAGGTTACATTTTTAGGTCAATCGACACAAACTTTTCGATTATAAATATTACTAACAATAAGAGTATAATAAGAAAAAGAAAATAATGTAAGTATCTAATTGTAACAAGAATTTAGATACTTAGCAAGAAGCCTATAAATACCACCTCACCCTTGTTCTCCCCATCCCTATTCACCCAATTTTACGGTACCTTGTCTATCCCGCAAGCGGAACCAGTCTCATCTCTCGGGTGTCGGGTTTTGAATAACACCGCTCCATATTTTCCGCGGATGTCGTAAGATTTGACAAAGGAAATAGGTCAAGGTAATTTCTTAGCTTAAAACCTAAAAAATATGCTAGATGTGGCCATGTTTACGTCTGTCTGTGTGTTCTACCTACCCCATTTGGGAATACAGACCCGATGGCTGTCTCAACTCAATTTTCGAAAAATAATGTCAAGTTAATTAATCAGAAATAGCGTGATAAGACTGATAAGGGAACGAGCTGGTGTGAAAGTAGATAATGAATAGAATAGAAAGAAGTATGCTTAGCTGGTTTGGTTATGTAGAGAGGATGGATGAAAGAAGATTGACGAAACAGATCTATGCTGGAAGTGTGAATGGATGTGTTGGGAGGGGAAGACCTAGACGGACGTTCCGTGACTAAATCGCGGACGTTTTAGAAACAGGTCAGGTCAAGAGTACCCGAAATCGACGAGCATGTATGAAAAAACTAATGAACGTGGATGAAGCAAAAGAGGTATGTCAGGATCGTAGCAAGTGGAACAAAGTAGTCTCTGCCTACCCCTGTGGGAAAGAGGCGTGACGGTATGTATGTATAGTATGTTAAGTAATTAATTGTTTACTCGTAAGTACCTGTTTGTGTTTAAGTATAGTGGACTGAAGGTCAATGACCGCAAGTACAGGGCAGGTGTCTGTTGAGCTTTATTTAAAGGCTTTTATGCCTTTTATACACTGATATAAATAAAACGGATATAGGCAGAGCATATGGGCACTCACATCTAACGCATCCATGTGGTGTCGGGTTTAGTTTTACCTCTCCATTTTTTCCGTGTGTGTCGTAAGGAAATACCTAGGTAGGTAAAGGTATGTTTTAGGCGACAGGCTAGCAACCTGTTACTGCACCTGCCAACTTGAAACTTTAAAAGATATGCTAGAAGTAGCTACAAAACGTGAAATAGTCATGGTTTTGTCTATATAGCTTTTCGTGTGTCCTGCCTCATCTGGGAGACACAATACGAGATATATGATGCATGTATATTTAGGTATGTAACGCGACGCCTATACATACATAATAAAAAAATCTTCCCGCTTTATTACAGTCCCAAAATTAATACTTTTAAAACGTGATACTTTTTGATGGTATAATTAAGAACATTTAGCACCTTCTTTTTCCTCTTGGTATCATAATGCAACTGTCTTTTATTTATAAAATTGGGACTGCGATAAAAACGGAAAGATTTTTTAATTAAGTTGTAAAGTTTAAGTGTTTAAAATATGTAACTACCTATGTGCAGTATTAAAAAGCTTAATTATGGTTAAAGGTTACAGTGAACTAAAGTGTTATATTCATTATTGTACTATTTTTTTTTAATTCCTTTTACTAACAAATAGTAAATTATGCTTGTTTTTGAATAACTTTTTTTTTACTTTAAAACCCAATCGAAGCGAAGTTTAAATGAAGACGTTTCTTTATTTATTTTTTCGTATTCATGGTCCAATAGTTCTTTTATGTTTGTAATATCCTGGTCTAAATTTAGTAACGGGAGTTCAAAGAGGAAGTGGTACGAGAAACTTCGTAAATACGTACAAAAGATCGTCTGCTTTATTATTTACAGAAATAAACTCAAATGCAATGAACTGAATCCCGATCTGGCTAATGTTTGTTACAAAATGGCAGTTACGTTTACAAGGCTTGGAAGGATTTTTAATTAATATTATAAGAATACTACTTATTAAACGTATGACATACATTGTGCTGCTTAGCACCTTCTAACATTGAAGCAAATTAATGAAATAAGACACCTGTAGGTGTCAAACTACATGAATGACCGAGAGAACTTTCGAAGAGAATCAAAACAAGTGAGAAACGGAAATAAAATTTCCTCCCCACACTATCAAGCGCATTAAAATGATACATACAGTTCTCGTTTAACAAAAACGAATCGGCATCACCTTTTAAATAGCACAACGAATCAAAACAAACGAACAACGGATTCATAGAACACCGCTCCCATACTTTTACTATCTAAGTAGGTACGTACACGCATAAAATTATCAACACGCTCTTCAAATTCAAACAAAAACGCAACGACATTCCTTTTTCAAACGGACAATATCCGACTTTCGCGGGGAAACAAAACAAATGAGCGTAGGAAACGTACCGTTCCGAATCGGACCGTTAACGGGTAGCGTCACTAGTTCTCGCCGAGTTACCTACCTCCGTACAATCCGAAGGGCCACAGTGGTTCACTTTACACTTCGCGAAGCGACTGGCTACAGCCGACTGCTACGAGCAACTACATTCGCAGATAAAGTGAATCAAGATAGTGCAGTAAGGTAGCGTAAGGCCGCGTACACACTTGCAGTTGGCGGGGAAATACTTTCATTCAGAAACGAATTGTCTTTTAACTCGTGATTTTTTAGAACATTGTTTTCCGTAATAAGTAGTATTAATACGACATATAGTATTTGAAAATGATATCCTATTGTATATGTCAACTGTGGCAAAAAACAAAACTAATAAGTATTTTATTTATGAACTTATACTCAGTCAGCCTACATTAGAGTATTTCGTGATGTATTTGTTTATTTGTGTTTTTCTTTCTAAACTGTTGTCCCCACAGATCCTTTAGATTACAAAATGTGTCTAAATTTCATACAAAAAACACATGGCAGTTGCACTAACACCTTGACAAGAGTTGACTTTTTCACTAAATTTGTACCTTAAACAGTACATCCGTCTGCTCTCTTTACCAATGTCCTTTATAAAGTACATCGCGACTTGAGAAGATTTGAAACACCTGTGGCTATCTAGGCCGGTAATGTGTACACAGCTTTGCCTCTCACTCCGCGTACCGTACGGCTAATGGCACAGGCTCAATATAAACACGGCGCGACTAGTACGAGAATTATCAACACTTCATATATTAACTACTTACGTCATTTTGAGATTTAATACTCAAAGATTGGCGAAGGGCTCTAATTAATAAGTCCGCTGTCTGTTCATCTGTCTGCCACAGGGATTTAGCTCTTGCGCCGTTTTATTTACAAATTTGAAAGAATGATCGCAAAAAAAGTCATCATACATTTAATGTGTTCTATACGATAAATGATTCGATCGCAATAAAAAAAAATACAGTTGCAAACAAAATAATAACAGACAATCAAGATTAAAATTGATTATGAACTAAATATTTCCGAACTTCTAATGTCCTCATGGTTTACAAGACAATCAAGCTTCGATCAATAATTTATTAATAAAAATGCAACACACACACACTCTCGTCCGCGTTTATCCACTACCGTGGCGCGTTGATCCACTTGATGATGGATCACAAGTTGGAATGAAACATGTCGAGCTAATCTTGATATAAACGCGTGAGTGTATCCGTTTCGTTTCACTATGTGTCACAGTAGTTAATATTTTAAGTTTGTTTAATTAACCAAAGGCAAAAACCTACACTCCACGCTTCTAACACAATTACTGTATAATTTTAACCAACTTAAAAAAGAAAAAACTTCAATACTTACCTATCTTAAAAATGTACAAATTCTCGTTCAAACACAGACACAGAAAAAAAGAGAGCGAGACCAACAGCAAACCTCTAACTCCCTCTTATTTACGTCGGAATTTCAAAATCAAACCTTTAAACATTGATTAGGTACAACTTCCTGTAAACAAACAACGCATTTCAAGGAAATCATAAAAATAAGAGTTCCCCAACGTATTTGGGCTTCCCCAATTCACCATTTTTAGACATTTCAATTCTTAGCTGGGTTTTTTACAATCCGGTCATTTTTTGCCACATTTTCTGGTGTAAATGTCCTACTCCACGTGCTTAGTTAATTTAAATGGAGGTAGTATGAGAAGCCATTGGTTGGTTACGCACGTATTCCGTAATCGTATTTTTTGTGGCAGTTTTTGTTGTCTTTTCTTGTTTGCCGTAACAACTTATTACGGTTGCTACAAGGGGCATCTGTTGGATACTTGGAACGCATGTTCATCGCTATCTCACGGGAAATTTCCAATTTTCTGAGAGAAAGTAATCTGTAATCTGTTTCTTTATTAGACAAACCATTCGCTAAAGATGTAGTGAGAAACTATTTTCCTTCGTAAATTTTCGGAAAAGTTCGTATTTATCGTACTCTCTCAAATAGATTCGGTAGGTACCCATTTTAAAGCCGTAGGGGCAATTATTGCTTAAAAATGTCGGGAATTCATTCCGTATAATATGGTAAATATCCAGTTTTAAGTAATAATTGTAATTATTTTAAGTAATACTTAATGCGACAAATACGAACTTTTCCGAAAATTTACGAAGGAAAATAGTTTAGTAGTAATAGTAGTTTAATTAGTAGAGTATAGTATTAGATTTACATACAAGAACCCTGTTGGCCTGTTGCTATACATATTTAAGCATAGCCACTAAAATAGTTAGGTATACTAAAGGTAATAGGTACAGACCTCCCTGGTGATTATTATAAACATAAATAGCTCTGGAACATACGAAAAATGTTTTTTTTATGTCATGAATTACTTAACCTATTTTTTTAACTCTAAATGTTTCGCTTTTTTTCTTATTCTACGAATGGCAGGTCACTCTCACTCACTCGGGAACCAGTGGTCTTTGACAATTTGACGTTTATTATCTTATCGGCTGTATATTTTTACCAGACAATTTTACCCATAATTTTGTTTATTCGTACTTAATATAAATTTACGAAGATAATATTATGTTATATATATTATATTATAAATTTCAGACAAACAATGTTTCGGAAAATTGTATGTTATGCGGAATAATAAATTAACGAATAAATCATCCGAAGTATTTATGTTAGATATGTGCCAACTATTTCAATGTAGGTATTTATGATAACGGACTTCGCATAACTATTTTTTTTACGAATATTATTGTTGCAGAAATTGTTTTAATTATCAGCTTGATATTATTGTCTTGGTTTTTCCGAAAACAGGCGACGAAGAGAGAGATAGTTGTTTTTGTATTGGGTTTTTATGTTCCTGTGTGTAATATCCCGTGTGGTGTCGGAATAGAATAGCACCTCTCCATTTCTTCCGTGGGTGTCATAAGAGGCGACTAAGGAAATAGTTTTAGGAATGCTTTAAGCGACAGGCTAGCAACTAGACTATTATACCTCTTCCATCAATTCTTAAACCTAAAACTATGCCAGAAGTGGCTGCGAGGCGTGAAATAGTCGTTGTTCTGTCTTTTTTCACTTTTCGTATGCTCTGCCTACCCCATTTAGAAACAGGCGTAATTGCAATTCTCTCTAATCTGTATTAATCTTTCCATATCGCTGTGCAATTTCACCTTCGCCGCATTTTTGCGGGAGTCGACGACCTGCGCGTGCGTCGCCCCGCGAATCTGTATTGTTGGAGAAATTAATAGCAATGCTAGTAGCCATAAGCACCGAGTACAGTCAACAACAAAGATAGACATAGACACAAACTGTCAATCATGTGTACACACTATTGAACCAATGGATTCCTGGCCCACCATGGAACTTATTTCCATTAAACGTAATAGCGACATTATACTGCTCGACAAAGGAAATCTTTATTACGCCAATTGTAACAATGTTCTGCAGTGGGTCTAAAACCAATTGACTCGACTGAACACTCTGTCTGTCTCGACATTAAGGTCGTCTGTACATATTTTGGCATTCAACCATGTCAAATAATAGGTATAGGTATAGCTATAGTATAGGTATACCTATAGGTATGCTTCAAATGGCTACGAAACGTGAAAATGGTTTTGACTGTGTCACGTTTCGTGGCTATGTCTACCCCATTAAGAGACACAGGCGTGATTAAGTTTGTGTATGTATACATGTACATTTGCCGTAAGGGTTTCCAGACCGCCCACACAAACGGCCCCGAAAGAGTTGTATGGTTTTAAGAGGATATTCCCACTTTCTGTGGGAGAGCCTTTTTGAGGACCCCCTTTTTTGAAGTCGGGTAAAATGCGCAAATTTTTGGTCGACACCCGTATGCGTGTTTATGTTTGGCCGTGTCCATATCTTTGTTGCTGACTGTACATGACTAAAGCGTGTTTGATGATACTTTCCAATATACGTCCATGTCGATAAATGTTAATGGTAGGTCTTTACTTTAAGCATTAACTACCGTGAGACTCACTCATACTGAAAAAAATTGATACACTCGCTTCAGGCATACATTGCATTCCAGGCAGACATGTTTCTGGCCAATTTGTGACCCACCATCGAGAGCAACGACGCGTGTCCCTTTACGTACTCGATACGTTGACTTAATTCTGCAAATTTTGAATATAAACACGTTTATTCTTATTTCCAGAATTCGGTACTAATTTAAATACCTATTTAACATTTTATTCCTATGTGGTGTCGAGATAGAATTACGCTTCTCCGTTTCTTCCGTGACAAAAGAATAGGTTTAGGTATGCTTTAGGAGACAGGCTGGCAACCTGTCACTATTATACTCTACCTCTTCCATCCTTTTTCAAACCTAAAATTATGCTAGGAGCGACTGCGAAGCGTGAAGTCGTCATAATTTGTCAATGTCGCGTTTCGTGTGCTCTACCAACCGCATTTGGGAGCATAGCCGGGATTGTACCACGTAGTGACGTTACCGGAAACTTCAGAGCACCGTATCCTCGTCATTTCTTACTAGCTGTGCCCGCGACTCCGTCCGCTTGGGATAGTGTAATTTTGTCCCCATTTTCTTCCACATTTTCCACTGCTTCTTCGGTCCTATTGATCGCAGGGTGATGTTATATAGCCTAAGCCTTCCTCGATAAATGGTCTATCCAACACAAAAATATTTTTTCAATTCGAACCAGTAGTTCCTGAGATTAGCGCGTTCAAACAAACAAACAAACAAGCAAACAAACTCTTCAGCTTTATAATATTAGTAAGTATAGATTTATCAAATAAAATAAAAAATACGTGTATGTATGTATAATATTTTATGGTAGTCTATCTGACGGACTATTTTTTTTAATCAACTACTAAATTGAAGAGGTGATTGAAACAATGTAATGTAAATCTCCATAATGTATTCAAAAGCGGCGATAGCACTATTCCTAAACTATTCTAATTTACCTTAACAATCCCATAAAAACAACCTCCCATTGTTCTGAACCACCGTCATTTTCTTAATGAAATAACCGTGAAAAGTCAAATGACTTATTTCTGACGTCATTCGTCTTAATTGCATAATGCTTTTGGTCCAAGCGCGGTCAATGGAACAGGTCGATGACACCGCAAAATATGCTGGGAACCCACAATATACACTTTTAGGTAAACCTGCTTTGATTTTGGTATTATTATTTTTTTCTCAACTTTCTTTGTGTGTCTACTCTATTTTCACATGTTTTGTCAATCGCTTGAAGGTTAGCAGGAAGAGATCCCTTAAGGGATATGTTCGCCTTTGAACTTGTGTCTTGTTTTGTTTGTTATTTTTGTCATGTTTATTTTGTACAATAAAGAGTTACATACATACATAAATTGTGCTCGTACTGAAGTAACGGATCTACTCACGTTTTTATACCGAGATTAGCTCGCCATGTTTCGGGTCAATCCGTGACCCATCATCTGGAGCTGCACGCATAATCAAATCAAATAGTCATAATCATGGATTTGTCTATGTCACGTTTCGTATACTCTGCCTACCCCAATTGGGAATACAGGCGTGATTGTATGTATGTATGTATGTATTAATTCTGAATAGATTCATGCAAAAATCTTTTAATCCAAGATTCCCGGGACTGTTCTTGTTCTTAGTATTTTGGTGAATTGGTTTTTGAAACCAAATTTAGTTTATTCTACCATTAGCGCTTATGACTCTATATTTTACTTGAACATTCTATTAATACTGTTCGCATTACTCCTTTTTTAACCGACTTCAAAAAGGAGGAGGTTCTCAATTCGACCTAATTTTTTTTTTTTTTTTGTGTGTATGTTACTCGATAACTCGAATACCCGTGGACCGATATTCAAATTTTTTTTTTTAATCGAAAGGGTATAACTCGAAATTGGTCCCATTGGCACGAAACCAGGATCTGATGATGGAATCTTGGAGAAATCGAGGGAACTCTTCAAATTTTATATGGAGATGTACGGCGTTTTCGGTAATTTGTTGATGAAGTCAAGGTTTTACATTCAGTAAACAGAATACTTTTAAAATATTGCTAATTTGAAGTCGGTTTTTTTTTGTTTAAAATTATCATTTATAAGGTAAAAAATGATTACGGTACGCTGCTGCTCAAATATCTAAATCCCATTTTTTAAGTACCTAATCCGTTGACATTTTCTGGTAATTTAGATTAGAAAATCAGTGCCTTCCATCCTTGACACACTTACTAACTTCTGAAACTTGAGTGAAGCAAGGCTTAATTATTTTAAGCCATAGCGGATCTATGTCATTCAAACACTATCAAATAAAAAAAAAGCCGTGATAGCCCAGCGGTTCGAACCAATGTGGCCTCTCAAGCAGAGGGTCGTGGGTTCAAACCCCGAGCTCGCACCTCTGAATTTTTCGGAATTGATGTGCGATATCGAATTTGATATTTATCACGAGCTTTTCGGTGAAGGAAAACATCGTGAGGAAACCTACACACAGCGACGAAGTAATTCAACGTTGTGTGTGAAGTTCCCAATCTGCACTGGGCCCGCGTGGGAACTATAGCCCAAGCTCTCTAATACTGAGAGGAGGCCTGTGCCCTGCAGTGGGACGTATATAGGCTGATGATGACTATGTAATATCTAGTCTAAAATTGGTGCTATACCAACATACTCGTACAGTGTAAGGTACTTATGCAAAAAAAACCGTGCTGTGTGGTGTCGGGTTTAAAATTAAAATAACACCTCTCTATTTCTTCCGCGGATGTCGTAAGAGGCGTCTAAGGAAATAGGTTAAGGAATGTTTTAGGCGACAGCCTAACAACCTTTCATTGTAATACCTCCTAACTTAAGATCTAAAAAATATGCTAGAAGTGCGTTCGCGAAATCTGCTTATCATATTTGGGATCAGATATTAACATTACTGGAGGCTCCCATACCACAAATGTGATTTTATTGGTGTTTTTGGGTCAGTGTAAATAATGGTAACAGGTTGACAATTGAAATACGTATGATGTGATTAGGCGATATTTTTATATACAGGCAAACTTTTTATTTTCAAATTTCAAAAAATATTTAACGGATAATTATGAAGCGTAGAACACCAAGAGCGTGCTAGGCCCATTAAAAAATAAGTTGTTGTTTTAATCTATTTTCGGCATGGGCAACAAAGCCCTTCAGCCACTACGGAGATTAAGTGGACTTAGTGTTGCCATTACGCAGACTTGCCCTTTAGTTTGGCAGATTGAAGGTGAAGGGCTTGAGATTGATCACGTTTGTAGGCGGAACCTTGCTTGAAATATTAATAGTTACGCCGCACTCGAATTGTGTTTGATTATGTAGCCACAGGCGTTAAAAAATATTGTAGAATAATCACAACATGTACTCCGTTTATTTTAAGACTTGAATTTTCACTGCCAAGACTTAATTAGGTACCTCGACGTTTCGGCAACGACCGTGGTCACAATTAGACTGAACCAGGGCAACACATTAGTTAACGCGGCCGAAACGTCGAGTTAATTAAAATCTTCCGTGATTTATTCACAACACGTTTTCAGCTCAATTTAAAGCCTTTAACATTACCTTATATTTAATCGCCTTTTACGACTAAACGGATTGACTAATAAATGTTAACTGAGTAAACACTGAGAGATAATCTTTATAACTACCTAGCTAACTAATGACACTTTCACAGAACGCATGAAAGTCAATGAAGCGGATTGCGAATGAAAATTTCCGCTGCGCGTAAGTGAATATTACGATGTCCCCATTAGGTACTGTTTCTACGAAGTTATCTACAGTCAACAAACTAGACTCCTGCGCTGCGAGGTGGAAGATTTTCACGTGGTATTTCCTCAAAATGGGACAATTCAGTACTTCGTTTAGTGCCTTTGTGTGTCTACCTACTCTTATTTATCATAATGTGTCAATCTTAAAGTGAAACCTTCGTGTGTTTCAATTGTTTAGTTTTAGAGTTTTGTATAAGTTTTGTTAAGTAGATACCTAGTTTTAATATAAGTATAGTGAACGGTATTTGATGCGGCAGTTCCATTTATTTTTAAATCAGTAGGAGTATGTTTCTCTTACTGTGAGAAAGACTCCAATATAGAGAATTCTCCCCAGGCAGATGTTATGCCTGGGGACCGAAGTCCGCAGAGAGGAAGTTGGAAGTTGTATGTGCAACTGTTCGTCGAAACTTCGTTAACGCGATGTAGGATCTTTTAGTTCGGCTATTCGACACATGTGGCGCTGGGGCGCTACAGTACATTCCACGGCATGTAACTTGGCAAATTTTGGAGCTCGTCGAGGAGTTGATTTAGTTACATCAGAGAATAACACAACTGCAACTAAATGCTATTTAGTAACGTTTATAAGTTACCTGCGTCAGATAGAAAACAATTATCAAGTTTATCATTATTGTCAAATCGTGTAACAATGAGATTACGTCTTTGTTTACTAACACACAACTTGTAACCTATTGCTATTGGCAATTACAAACAAAATCCAATATGGCGACTGCAACTAACTCTTTTAAAGTCGGATACTCATTTGCAAACTAGGGGGGTCATAGCGAGCTTTTTGCTTAAGTGTTCTAAACGAACATTTAATTTTATTTTGGGTCGATTTAAGCAAATTTTGTCTCGGAATAGGTCACTTCTACCAGGGGAGGTCCATTCCGCAGTTTAGGTACGCTCCGCAGGCAAGCAGGTAGCGATAGAAAGAGACAGCAATATTTTTACGCCTAAACATGTTTTGAGTGGACCTTCTGTACCTGTATCTATTCTCTGCTACCATCTGGTTTCATTGATTCTATCACTTTAGTGTTTCACTAGCTCAAATGTCTGGGCATCTCATTACGTTCCGTTCCTAATTTTAATAACATTTTATGAGCCTACGTAGGCGACCTAGAAATCGCGACACGCGGAGATTTATCTGTTGACCGAAGATGGTCTTATCAGCATCACTCAACATCCCGGTTGTAACACTCCGACAAACAAAGCTCAATTACAACCTTGGCTTTACATGCTTCGGAGAAATATGAACATCCGTCTTTTAATAGCTGGCTACAGATAATCTTCTCGTGGTTGTGACCATAGCAACGTCCATTCAGCTTTAGGACCAAGTGTAAGAAGTTCTAGTTATAGTTAAGTTATAGCCGTGATATCCCAGCGGTTCGAACTGCAGAGGGTCGTGGGTTCAAACCCCGGGCTCGCACCTCTGAATTTTTCGGAATTTATGTGCGATATCAAATTTGATATTTATCACGAGCTATTCGGTGAAGGAAAACATCGTGAGGAAACCTACACACAGCGACGAAGTAATTCAACGTTGTGTGTGAAGTTCCCAATCCGCACTGGGCCCGCGTGGGAACTATCGCCCAAGCCCTCTCATACTGAGAGGAGGCCTGTGCCCTGCAGTGGGACGTATATAGGCTGATGATGATGATGATGATGTAAGAAGTTCTAATACCTAGCTTCATCTGTTGTGAAAGAGGCTGTGGAAAAGACAAAAGAAAGATCTCTCTCCAGGGAAGATGTTGTGCCTGGGGACCGAAGACCAGAGAGAAAGTTGGAAGTTGTATTTATGCAACCGAACTTCAAAACTTCGTTAGCGGGGAGTAGAACATTTAGACAGTTGATGACCATACCATAATTTTATTATTACAGACTTCTGTTAAGTTTAGCTTCAAAATTCTTTGTAGGGGAAGGTGGTCACCATTCGTACGCGGGGCACATACGTACAGGTAATCTAACAGAAAAACTAAGCGGCACACAAGCACGCCTTTCCTTGTGTGCAGAGACATACCAGCCACCATGTTGCTAGCGGAGTGTCGCGCCAGTCGCACTAATTTGTATCAGCTGACAAAACATAACGTGTTTTCGCGTGTGGTGAGTAAATTTCTTAACTGAGTTTAATTCGTCATTGTAAGTATAAATGCTATGTTTGTGACAATATGGTAGCGATTAATTAATGTTAACTTTGTTAGTTTTGACCTTCAATTGTTATATTTTTCAAACTAAAATAGATTTTTTTAAAAGTTGTATTTTAATTTTTGTGCAAGGCATGGGGTGCATTCGGACAGCCAGACAGGGGGCACATTCGTACGCCCTTATCCTTTATTTACCGCGACTAAAAATTTTTAGTCTTAATAATTTGAATATAGCATTTTATTTAGCTTTTAATACATATTCATTCACTCATATAGTATACCAATACACCCGAAAAAGCCGAACTAGAAGAAAGACACAAACAGAAAAAAAAATAAAAAATTGAACAGGAAAGGAAAGCCAGAGCCAAAGCAATCAAACTTGGTTTGAAGGAACTTAATCAAGGCAAAGGAATACATATATATTTTTGTAACAATTCATAAAATAATTATGACTTAATGATCTATTGTTTACTGTTCGAATGTACCCCATAGGTGGGGCACATTCGTACAAATATCATATCGTAGGAAAAAGGCTATAATCTTTTTAACCTTTTGACATAATAGTTTCTGAATTTTTCGTATTAAACTACAATATATTTGTGACACTCGGGTATATAATCTATCTAAATTTGACAATAAATCTTACAGTTAAAAAATAAAATGTAAAAAGTGTACGAAGGGTGACCACTTTCCCCTAATTATTTCGTTTTTCAGTACATATATAAAAAAGTGAAGTCATGGTAATTAAAGTTTCATTTCATATTGACAATTCGACGATTCGGGAATACGAACCAGGAACAAACCTTCTAGCTAGACGAACCTCTAAACATCGCTGATTTGAATAAACTAAAAATGATAACAAACTAATTACTTACCGCTGTATCCTCGCAGAAATTGAGGGGACTCTCCCTTACGGCGCGTTTTACGCGATCTAGGGACTTAGCCGATGACCTAAGGTACCTGGGTCGAATATGGCCAGCCGAAAAATATGGCCATACCCCTACACAGCCATAACTATAGCGAGATCTACAACTTTGTTTATATGCACTGTTACGTCTAAGTGTAAGTAACGCTCAGGTGTCGCCACCATCTTCCCTGCGGCAACGAGGGTTCTGCAATGGCAGTTGATAGAAACCACGTGTCACGGATGCAAATATTCACTCATAAGTTTTAATGTTTTTTTGGTTTGTGTTGACTTTCAGCTAAAACTATGTAGTCTGTTTTTGTCATTACTAATCGCAAATTATATGGGTATGTTTTTTTCAAGCTTACTTTTGTATATTTTTGTTTTTTAACTTTTAAGTGAAATGTGAGTACAACTGCAAATATGGCCACTATGTGGCCATATTAATCTTATTGGTTTTTGAATTTCGGCAGCAGCTGGCCATATTAATCATATAGATATTTGTTTTCAGTCTTTCTCAATTTTATTTATTTCTTTATCCTTACAGAATATTATATAACTCCACAATACATATCAAAATAGACCTGAGGAACTAGTTTACTAATTACTAGTTAAAACATTTTTTTTTTGTTCTTTTTGTCCATTTTATGTAATTAATTAATTTAATGTATCGCTCTAAGTCACGTGTGGTCTAAGGTTTAGAATTCCACCTCTCCATATCGTCTGTGAATGTCACAAGAGGTTACTGAGGAAATGGGTTAAGCTATATTGTAGTCGATGGGCTAGCAACCTGTTAGTATTGTACCATTTATATCCAGCTTTACGCCCAAACTTGAAAGTGGCCCCAAAAGGTCTTAATAGTCATAGATTAGTCTATGTAAAGTTTTCTGTGATCCGTCTAACCCGTTTAGGAATACAAGCGTGGGGTTATGTATGTGTACAAAGGACTTACCCCTTACGTATAGAAATTACTTCTATGATCAATTCATACGGTTAATATGGCCCATCACCTGGCCATATTCACATACACTGTCGGAAATATGGCCATTTTCCCAACTTTCAAAAAATGAATTCCCAACCCTGACCTATTATATTCTAGATATTTTTGTGCCTGCCATATATTACCTAAATAAACACATTAACGAATAAATAGGGATTCGTCACTTCCAGTATTATACTAGTGCTTTATATTTAGTGTCAAACCTTAACGTGGCCATATTCGACCCAGGTACCTTATGAGGCAAAACTGGTTGTTACGATGTTATCATTATTCACTTCTGCCTTTTGGTATCGAATGAAATATTTGAACTAACTCTAAAAACGCAAAAGTGCATGTTTTTCTTTTCTTATTCATTTTTTAGTACTATCGAGGTCCATATGACAAATAAAACCAAAAAAAAACCTTAAAATATTTTATTCATCATTATTATTTACAACAACACATCGACATCGCCCTAAACCCGAATCCCTCCGACAAAACCACACCGGAAAAAACGTCGCTAGATTCTATCAAATCCCAACTCACCATCCAGAGTCCATGGAAATTTGATAGAAGCCGCCAAGTGTCCATGATCAAACAGCAATGTAAAAAAGGTGCCAATTCAAAATCATGGCGACAGTCCCAAGCGTTCAATAAGCGACTAGCCCACGTGGTGCCAAGACCTGGGGTTCCGTCGCTGTGCGAGGGGGATCTACCCTGGTAAATCCTTGAGGAACCCAACGGGGTTCCGTCAGCCAAGCATTGTTTCAGACACCGTTAAACAGCTGTTACGACACTCGTCTATTCCGTTCAGCTGGTATGTCGTGCGCCCACATGACTATGTACATTTTTTCTTCTCTTTTTTTTTAATCAGGACTTTTTTTAACAAATGAATTCTCCTTATGCAGCCACACAATGTAAAATAATATTTCCTATCTTAACTAAGTTACAGTCATCAATAAACTTAATAGTGCGTTTGACCATTTTAAATCTTTTTTTTTTACAATTATTTCGATAATCATACCACACATCTTCTGTGGTACATATTTAAATTAATTTGCTACTAACTGCACCTCTGAATATGTCTAGAGGCTGATTGGAAACGAGATGCAGTCAGCGACAAACGACCAACGGTACCTTATGCTAGCTAATCTGACAGTTCATTACTAATATTGGATACAAAACAAAACTTCAAAATAATAATTAGAGAGACTTATTTTAGGATGGTAAATTCGATATGGATATTAATGATTACAAAATGATAAACAAGATGATATATGATGAATTGATTAGAAATTAAAAATGTTCGTTAGACAATAATAATAATGGTAATTGAAGTGATATTTTGTCTAACGAACATTTCTGAGGCTCTTTTGAAAAATATATTCGAAATAGCTTTAGGATAATATTATATAACCGAAAACACGACAACTCTATAGAGTACTAGCACGTGCGTCATTTTGTCGATCATCGATCAGTGCTATTTACGAATGCAGAAACACTGAGCGGCAACCAAAAGAATGAAGAACGTGCTAGACATTCTGGCAACTCAACTTTCAAATTATTAATGTTATAGGAACTAGTTTTTTTTTTTTAACACAGTGATAAAGAGACAATATTATGACAGCCAAATGAAATCGAAATCTTTTGAGAGAAAAAATAACAAACATAAAACTAAATCTATTGACAATTCTGAGCATAAGCGTCCTAGTGAAATCCTAGACAGTTTCACTGTTTCATAGTGTAAAAACGTCATTAACGTTAAGTTTAACATAACATACATCCAACATACATGAAAAACTCAATGTACACTATGTACCCACAAAACCTGACGACAAATAAACTTATGTATTTTTTTTTAAATGACTGCACTTTCCTCATATTTGTAGGCTTAGCACGCAGGATAGACGACCCCTCTTTCTGACGTCTCTAGTTAGACAGTGGCAGGTATAGTCTATCTCGCGCGCATCTCTACTCGCCCCCTGTCGGGCTAAGCTGACAAAATTTACAACTTGAATAACAAAAAAAATCATAACGAGGCAATTCTTTCTCGTAGCAGCAGCTCGGGTAATAACAGATTCTTCTTAACTATATGTACAATAGGCACAGCCTGATCTGATCTTCGAGGTCATCATTTCACGAATGCGTCGGGGGGTATCTTACCCTCCGAATGGAGCTGATTGAAGATAAACAGCGCCCGTTGGAGGTCCCAACCGGTTTCTTGGAGGCAACTGGAAAAAAAGGGGAGAATTTACATAAAACACGTAAGAATAAGAGAGAGAAATAAGAGAATTTACATAAACCGACAGGATATACCAAATAATTATTTGCCCAAACAATAGTATGCGTAATGTGTATTCCGGACAATACAAATTAGTCCAATTGAAATTATGCCAGCGTAGTATGCAAAAGTATTACTATGCGAAAGTACTATTATGCCGAAACAAATTATGCCAAACAATAATAGTCTAAATCCATGGAGATCTCTATGTATGGTTAATTGAAAACCGGAAATAAAAAGGGATCTAAAGAACTGTCACAAAAAAATGGCGGAATTCTTATTTTAGGTTGTAGGCGATGGCATCCAACATCGTTTTATTAAAAAATATATATAATAAAAAGGTTTGATAACAGATGGAAGAGGTGTATAATAGTGACAGGTTGCTAGCCTGTCGCCAAAAGCGTAACCAAACGGAGTATATGTATGGTTAATTGGTTCAGGCACTCACTTCATGCTCCAGTGCTGGTTCATGCCGGTCTGCTGGCCGAGCATGTTGAGCAGCGCGGCCTGGTCCGGCGCGGGCGCGGCCGGGGCCGGCGCGGGCGCAGAAGGAGCCGCGGGAACGGCTGAGGTGAACGATTGGTCCTCCTGGAGAAACAGACGACATTGTCATAATTTTAACCAAAGAAACGGACTTCAAATCTATACTAATATTATAAAGCTGAAGAGTTTGTTTGTTTGAACGCGCTAATATCAGGAACTACTGGTTGGAATTGAAAAAATCTTTTTATGTTGGATAGATCATTTATCGAGGAAGGCTTTATATAGGCTATTGCGACCAATAGGACCGAAGAAATATTGGAAAATGTGGAAAAAACGGGGAAAATCGATCACCAATCCACGCGGACGGAGTCGCGGGCACAGCTAGTTAGTGATATCCAGAAAGCATCTGTCTACCAACCATCGAACCAATTGATTCCTGACCCACCATAGAATCTTTTTACAATGAACGTCATAGTGACACTACATTGTTCGACAAAGGAAACTTTCATTAAGTACATTTATTGTGACAACATTCTGCGGTGGGTCAGGAATCAATTGATACGACTATATAACTACTTAGCTTAGAATATTAAAGAATTCCGTATTCAATCACATCATTAATATTAGTTAAATACCACCAAAATGTAAAAACTACTTGAAAATTACCTTAAATATACCTTTCAAATACCAGTAAAAGGTAAAAATAATTAATTTAATTTGTCTTATAAACTTAAAACGCGGTGAAACGTTATTTCATTTGTTTCTAAATCAATTGTCTCATCCTTAAGAACATTATTTTTAAACCTACTAGGATACTAGGATATTTTCTTACAATGAAAAAATTTAGTCCCTATATCATCCAATAAGACCCAATTAACCCATAACCATCAATCATCGACTCACCTGTTCCTTGGTAGTATTGGTGACGAAAAGCATGTCATTCATGATGCAGAACCCGCCGGTGGCGTTGGGGACGATGACAAAAGTCCTGTGGAAGGACCGCGTGGGGTTGCCGGCAACGCTCGACTCTTTGTAAACCCCGTTCATCACTAGCACTATCATAGTGGGCTGGAAAATAAAGAAAGTAAGTAAGTAGGTGAGTAAGTACGTAAGTAAGGAAGTTAGTAAGTTAGTAGTTAGGTAGGTAGGTAGGTAAGTAAGTAATCAAACAAAAGCAAAATGGTAAAGTATAAAGGCGGACTTATCCCTTAAGGGATCAACAGCCAACCATTAAGAGACGGTGAGGAAACTTGATCACTGAGACGGACAAAAAGTGAAGGCTACAACAAACACTTATGAAAAATAATTCAGTATTTTTATATTCACTAACAGGGGAATTTACATGTATACTTGATTATTTAATTCCAATTCTGGATGGACTTCCTCTAGGCATTAGAAACAAAATATCTAAAAAGACGCTTGTTACAAACATATGTAGGTTAAAAAGAAGAATGACCCAACAATGTATTTTTATACTTACAGAGAAGACAGGCAGGTCCACAGAGAAGCCCATCAGGTCGTGCGTGGTTTTCGGCAGGTCGGAGAGGAAGGACACGACCTGTAACCTGCCTGTGCGCAGGTAGCGGCGCCGCGAGTCGCGGTCCTGCACTCGCAAGATGTTGCGGCTGTTCGTGATGTACGCTGACAATCTGGAAGATCCGAATTGGGCATGAGTATAAACCTATAAGCTAAACTGGACATACCCCGAATATACGGCTACTATTCGGTATTCGGCTGATTCGGCCACGTTTTTTACGGATAATACGTATACGTACTATACGGCCGAATACCGCGTACAAAATCATCACCGCATACAAATCACTATACTTAAAAACTTGCCAAGTTAGAGGCCGGCAATGTGACATAGGTCTAAAAAGAACACAATCATCAACATAAACAGCAAAACTAGTTGAATCATTACAGTGAAAAATAAGTACTCGGTTCTGCCGTGTGGTGGCGGTGGCGCATTTAGAATAACAATTCTCCTTTTCTTCCTTCAATATCATAAGAAACGACTAAGGAAACAGGTGTACTATGGTACGTTTGAACTTAAAACCTAAAAAATATGCTAGAAGTCGCTACGAAACGTGAAATTGGTCATGGTTTTGACTATGTAACGTTTCGTACGCCTTGGCTGCCCCTTATAGGAACATGCGTGATTGTTATACCTATGTATTGTATGTATGTAACTCACTTGGTGCCAGCACTGTTGCTCCTCCCATCGTAACTCAAGTAGTTCGCCGCCATGGACATATGCGCATGCTCGTGGTACGCATCCAGGAGCGGCTGTCGCGAGTCCGAGTCGTATATCGCGTAGTATTGGGTCAGGAAGTCCCTGACGAGACCCTTGCCCGCCTCGTCGACTAGGAAAGAGAGTACTCGTGGAGGCAGCTTCGTGTCTTCAGCTACGTCGAAGCCGATCGCTGGGGGGAGGTCCGCGCCGTCCTATGTGATGAAGTTGTGGTTAATATTTTCTTCTTAGATTAGGGTTTGAGCCACGAATGTGTGATTTTTCTCGTTAGCTTATAAATAAACCAACTGTTTAGCTCACGTTTCGCCTGCACGGTATGAAAGGAGCTTTCGTTATGAATTTATATAAAGTTTTTGTTATCTGGCTCAGAGTAGAGACGTATTTGATGGTTTTGTTAACATTTCAAAAGTAGCCACAAAATTTTGCCTATAGACTGCATCTTTCTCTAAGCATTTAAGAGTTAAACGTTAACAGTGATCTTCAAAAACCTGTCCACCTTTCCACCTTTATGACTTTATTTATAGGATTATAACTGCAGTAGGAGACATCAGGTGTATTTAATACACCTCAGTTGCTAGCCCTTTAAAACAAATCGTTCTAAATGAAAAAATGTATGTAGGTAGGAGAATCCATTTTAATTCTTTTCGTATACTCGAAAATAGGCTACTAGAACAAGTTTAATAATCTGGCTCCTTCAATCTGCTAGCTTTTATCTTCAAGTTTCATTTCCAACTTTAGATGTCTCACTCTAAGGAGGAATGAGCGAATAAGACGACAAAGTCTAAACATTCAAAATTAAAATAATTGTGTAAAAATCTAAGAATGAGCTAGTAAGAGACTGTAGACAGGCAAACTGTTAGTAAGATAAACTTAAACTGGCAATGATTGTTAATAAATTAATGAAATTATGATCATGTCTGAAAACACTTTGATGTTCTTCAAACAGCCGTCCGCTTTTTCCTAGATTTTAATACCACCATAATGCTGTAAACATTCATTTAAACACAAGAAAATGAGCTGATTAAAAATTACTTTAGTAAAATTGCTACAGGGCCTAGACCAGAGGTTCCCAAACTTTTATAACTCTTAGGTCCCTTCCTAAGTTAAACAGGGTTTGGTAGAACCCCTGCTGTTACATTTGTACTGAATTCCTAAAACACACATTTTAACCAACACGAGCATGGACTTCTGAGATTCCACCTGGACCACTTTGGGAAACACTGGCCTAGACAGTAGAAAAAACATAAGATATATCTAATAACTCACCAGTCGCACCAACTTGGGAAACTTCTTCCGGACATCGCTGGACAGAATAAAGAACTTGGCAACTCATGTCAACGAAAGCCTCTGAAACTCTCATTCACAGATTAGAACAACATTGGTGAATGATACGGATCAAAAGCAGATGTACGTACAGTCAAGGAAACTGAGACTGTGCACTTTGAACCTTTTTGCAATAAATTTCATATTGCATTGATTGGTAATTAGTATGGTATGTAACAGTGACATTTCTTGTGAATGGGTCCAAAGTGGCATGGTTTTCAAATTCTTTGACTGATGTGTATTAAAAAACATACCGTAAACTGGTGTGAGTAGGTGTATTTTAGTTTTTTTTAAAGATTTTAGTTAGTTGCAAACAGAGAATTAACACTCCGTAGTTGAAGTGAGATGGGATTTCATGAATTGTTGTACCTTGGAATACTTGGATTATGATATTACTAAAGCTCTATTTACAATACAAATACACAGGGATCGTTACCGGTATTAATAAAAACTAAAATATCTCCTTTAATTCGGAATTTTAGCTGGGTATTCCTAGATAGTATTTAGGTAAGCCTGCGAAACTACGACATTAAATGAAAAAATTGCAATAATATACAAAAACAACTGAGATACCGTAATTAAATACCGGTACATATGTATGAAAATAATACCGGTATTCTATCCCTGCAAATGCGTATATTATTAGGGTAGCAACAGCCTATGAAAACCATCTCACCTCTTTCTCATTGCTGGGTATAGCGTTTCAACCGCAAATCTTTATTTTACAAAAATTCTGCAACTTCTAAAACAAATTCAATATCTGCCTACTTCGAAAGGCGTGTTTGGTCTTAGCTAAGTAATTTCTTGTAATCAATGGACATAATTTTCAAATATCGTAAACTAAAGATGGAGCAGTTGAATCGCTCCGAGGCCTTGCAGCCTACTCCCCACAATCCCTACTCACCCCGTTTCATGGCATATAAAAATGGATAATCCAACCATAATAACCCAGCATAAGTTAAAGCATAGCATTTTGAGTGACTACATGTGTTTTTTAGCAATTTTTTTGTTGTCTTCGGGAAATGTAATTATTTTCGTTTTGAAATCCGGACAAGGTATGAAAATGCCACCAGTTTGCATGCAATGCTTTTACTTGGTTTCCATGGTAGAGATTACAAATCTTCAGTGATGTTTCAAAATAATATTGATACATAAGTTTGGTTATCAAAGCTTGATGCGTTGACAGTTCCATCATAATCAGATTGTCAGTGACGAAAACTCATTGAAATTGTAAGGGTTGACTCAGCAAACTAATATCTTTAAAGTGTAAAACCAATATGTCATCCTATGACAGCTCTATAACATGATTTCAATCAATTTTCGCCAATGGGGTCTCATTTTAAAATCACTCTTTCAAAAGCGCTTAGTAAGGTTTTTTTGGGTTTTTCAAAACTGGTGCTTTTCAAGATATCTATGTTAAAAACAGCAAAAAATAAGTGTGGCAGCTTACGTATTTGGATACAGAAAAATTGATGTATTTGTTTAAGGTATATCTACCACATCGCATAGTATAGTTGCATCCACCTCAACAATAAGCCATTTTAAAACATTTTCTCAATTTTAGCTAACGTAACAAATGATGACTTGTTCCATCATATGTATTTGATAGCGCACTATATTTGGCTTTTTTCGTTTTTCATTATTTGAGTGTTTTTTTATTCAACAACTTCCAAATAAAGCCAAAAGAAGTGATAAGAGTGATTTAATCGCCATGTTTCGATATCCACTATAGTTGTCAAACTCTTGCGAAACTTAATTTGAAATTAATTGTGAAATTAATTATCTGTACTGAGAAACCACATTACTTTAGTTCAACAACAATTTGTAATTTTCTTATTTTTTTAATTATTTATCCAATTAATCTGTGATGTCCAAGTCCCTCAAGTATACAATAAAATAAGAGATTTAACTTCAAAATATCAAACAGTACTCTGAATATTATCAAGATCATAAAATTTTATCAAAGAAAACAAATGTTCAAGTTCAAACATTAATATCAATTAAGTGCAGCAAATACTCATACTATCAGAACCACCAAGTGGTTTTAATAATTTTATCTGTATTTTTTTTTATATATCAAGTTTTTTTCTGTCATAAACAACATGTTACAAAAGCACGAATACAGCAGCGAGTTAGATGGCTCATTATAAGGAGTCAATTTACAATATTTGGAAAACAAAAAGAGAAAAGCCATTAATTCCTCTTATTGATTTTGCAAACCATTTTGAATGAAAAAATTTAAATCCGTCAAAGAATACACTGTTAAATAATCTATGATGACTTCAGTTCTATTAAGTGACAGCTTACTAGGGTTTACAATATTTTTCGCTTTAATAATTCACATTTTTCAACTGGTTTTTTTTAACATGTTGTATACTTTATTTTTCTATAATTTTCAATATTATATCAACATTTTCTTTCAACCTCCAAACAGGAATTCCCAATTTGTCGGAATCTCTTATTCCAATAACCTGCTTTTAACGCAAGGCTTCCGGATCAGTAACTTCAAAGCCCACCATTTGTTGGACCATATTTACCACTCGTACCAAACCCATTCCTGAACGTCCCAGGTCTGGACCCGACCAGACAAATATTACCTGACGTAGATGTCGTGATCACTGCACCTGGTCACCAGGGGGTTTCCTTTGAGGTACAGCTCTACCAGCTGAAGCGACTTCAGTGAATCCAGGGAACTGACATAAGGAATCTGAAAGGTTTGAATACGAGTTGACGAAATGGTGTGACATAATCAGTCTGTCAATAATTAAAAATAATGTTTTACTTGGTTGCTAAAATGACATTGACATAGGAAAACAAAAAAAACATAAAACTACCGTGAGACTCACTCATAGTGAAATAGCGGAACTACTTACGATTTTTATAACGAGATTAGCTCGACACGTTTCGGGTCAATTCGTGACCCATCATCAGGAGCTACGCGCCATGGCAGCGGACAGACGCGCACGAGGAACATGTCGAGCTAATTGCGTTATAAAAAACGTGAGTAGTTCCGCTATTTCTCTATAAAACTTTAATAGATTTTAGTAGGTAAGTTCTCATATAAAACAACATACAGCATTGAATTTATGGCAGTATGCAAAAATTTACAATTGTTTCTATAAATCAACTAAGCAATAAAATGTAGTATCACTGTTTGACAATTTCAAATAAGTAGTTGTCAATTTAGTTTCAGAAAAAAAAACTTAAAAAGATAATATCTTTTCCACTATCTAAGTCACACAACTTTAGTAGCATGTAGCAATGAGTAATTATGAATATTCAAACCTATAAACTTCTGGATACACACCTTGTTATCTCCCATATACAAGATTTTCAGGTTCTTCAATTTACTTGACATAACTTTGAGGTGTTCAATGCCATGTAGTTTGTTGTCATTGAGATTTAGAGCTTCTAAATCTGGAATGTTCTCTGCAATTATGTCAATTGCGGCCAGCATGATCATCGGGCGGGTCAGGGCACAGAATATATCTGTCAAATCTGTTGAACACATTTTAAGTTAATAGTTGATGTCATAATCATAAAGAATTTATTACTTGATCAAGGAATATTATTATGAATGTAATTAAATAAATTATTAAGTAATGAGGTTTGGTAAAATGAGTGTTATGTAATTATTTCAGTAATGGTGTTTTAAGCATTAGACATGTAATGAAATTTCTGTTCATTAAATATTTCCTAATAAACATTCCTATCAAAAAGGAATTAGTATATGCAAAACGTAAATACAAACACTTAAAAAACATTAACTGATTAGTCAAGTCTCAAAAACATTATTTTAATGCACATAAAAAACAATTACCTGGATCGGAGTGGAACTTTGTCAAATCCAAAGCTTTGGTTGCCGCATTGTATCTCTTAGCCATCACCAGCTTCATTTTCTCCTTCATTTCCGCATCAATAACCACATTTGGAACGGAATTCCGCACCATAACAACCAGCTTAAACCCATCGGACATCACAATCTTCCTGTCTGCATTGAACAGTTTCTCCGCAATATTGACATCGTCCACATAAAACACAGCAGCATTACCATTGATCTTGTAGTAATGTGGTATAAAGATGTCAGGAGAAATGAATCCTAGCAACGCTTTCAGAACCACATCTTTTGGATGCTTCCCTCCAAATGGGATGATAATCTGGTACCAAGGGAGGGCACCAGGTATGAACTTTCGAGGACCACCTGGGCGACGAGGCGCTGGCGTGAGGCGACCCCTACGGCCCCTGAACGCCCCTTTTCGGGGCCCCATATGGCCTTGCCCGGGTCCCTGCCCAGCGTTAGCCCCCATGTCAATGTCATCGTCCAATAATAACTGTGGGTCTTTCCATGAGCGAAATTTACTGCCTCCTTTAGATGTTCCAGGCTTGAAGCTTACGCGACGGATATTGCTGCTGTGATGTGTTCTATCATCGTGCTCTGTCAACAAAATCGTGAAATAAGGAAAATGACTCGAGAAACAAATTTGATGACAAATAAGTAGTCAATGATTTATAGAGCTTAGAATGCGTGTCTAATTAGCTACAACTACAAAGATAAAAGATAAATATATGGGTTAAACTCACCAAAATGGTCACCACCATCAGCTTTCCAGTTTCTGTTTCTTCCGCCGCCTCGTTTAGGCATTGTAGTCTGTAAAATTTACTAACACGAATATAGCAGATCCAGTCTAACCACTTCAATGTTTTAGCACAGTTTTCATCAGATTTAAAATTAAAGAATAGTCACAGTATGATCCAAAAACCTACACGTCGCCAACACACGAAAACAACTACAAATACACTTCAATACAATGCAACAACGAATGAATGCGATTCAATAAAATCATAAAATCGCATGCGAATTATTGCCAATGCAACACAGCACCAAGCGTGCTAGTCACATCACAGATCACAATATGCCACAGACTCCGTAATGTTCCAAACCGGATACCGTAATTGGAGTATTATCTATTCTGTGATCATCATTTAAAAAAAAAACCAGGTGTTGCCAGTTCCAAGTATTAAAAAAGCTGTAAATGATATTAGAAAATAATGTCATGACTGTATGTTTTTTGCTCAAACACCAATTCTCCAAAAAATTCACTATTTAAAAAAGATTCGTATCTATGGCTATCTATCGTTATCGAGGACAAATTGTGTTCTGACGTTCGATGTAAAGGTAAAGCAATTGAAATTGTATTAAAAGCGCCGCGCTGATTTGGTTACATGTAGGAACTTATTGTAATCCTAGTTTGGATTTTTTTATACACCATCTGAATTAATTCAAGTAAATATAACCGCCATTGTGATGTAAATGATTTCTCTTCAATTATTTTACTAAAAGATATGATATAGCAGAGAATGCTGATATCCATTCTAGAGTCCACCTTTCTACTTTGTACATTTTATTTTCGACTAATACATCTCTATTTAAGAAAAAAAAGAGCTTTCATTTTTTATTTCGAGTTTTAATTCACACGTACTATCGTACTATCTTCGTATCGTATACTATCGTAATATCTTCATAAAAAATAGGAACACGAGAAAACACTATAAGTTGGTAACTACAAAAACAGATAGTGAAATAAGTAAGGAAGAGAAGACATTCCTTTCTTGAAGTTCTCGAACACTCACGCTTTTTGTGGCTGTACGTTGGTAATCCTGTTTCAATCGATATTTTAATATAAAACGGTGCAAAAGAAAATATTACTACTTAAAAATTTAAAAAGCTTCTACCAAATGCTGAAATAAAATTAAAAAAAAATTGTTCCTTGTAATATTTTTTGAAATTAATTAATCCATTGTAATATTTCAGTAGATTTGTTTCTTTGAAACGCTAATCTCAGGAACTACTGATTCGAATTGAAAAATTCTTTTTGTTAGATCAAGGAACAGGGGACTATATAACATCACGCTACGACTAATAGGAGCGAAAAAACAAGCACAAAAGACGGGGAAAATTACTCACCATTTCACGTGGATGGAGTCGCGGGCACAGTTAGTATGTGATAAAAATGATGGCTCGTGGCCTAATACCGTATCGGATTTATAATGAGATTTAATATTTAAAAAATAAAAACTTACGATACGAAGAATGCGATAGACCTGTAGAATTTTACCACTGTTAAAAGCAAGTCTGAACCCCTATAGTATATGTAGTTAGAATAAACCTAATCAATTCGGATCGTTTTTAATATACTGGATGCGAGATAATTAAAAGCCAATATTTTTAAAATTAATATTTTACATCATCGTTACGTTGATGAGTCACAAGTATCATTATGATAATTACAGTTCATTAAGTATTAATTGTTCATAAATTACTTTTAGATCTCAATGATTTTTGTACGAAATAGAAAAGGGTTCCTTACATAAACAGCAAGAAAAACAAGTTTTTTTTCTATGGGAGCCCGCTTTAGTAACTATTATTATTTTGATTTTAATGTTTGTTATTAGAGCGGCAAAAGAAACACATCATCACTGAAAATTTACTCTTACGGTTCTTATGATACAGCTTGGTGACAGACGGACAGCGTAGTCTCAGTAATACGATCCCGTTTTCACTCTTTGGATACGGAACCCTAAAAAGACAGTGAAAACGATGATGAATGCTTGTTTTGTATACCGTTCAAGGTGTTCAATGAACGTTTCACATAACATCATAGTATTTATTTTTATTAATAATGTTGTTGTTTAAATATATGTACATAATGTCAATATATATGACACTAGCTTTTGCCCGCAGCTTCGCTCGCATTAAGTTTGGAATGACACAGAAGAGATCTCAGAATTATTTGAATACGCTGCTGTAGACGATATGTATATGTCTTTCAAGTTGGGAATAGGATAAAAAGATTCTAGGCATATGCTACATAGAAAACATTGATATACTGCGTAATGCTCCATAAATACTTTACACC
>BHDV01051529.1:109520-131275 GCA_005406045.1 Adoxophyes honmai | reverse complement strand
TTCTTAGTGCACCTCTACGTTACCTAAGCTACGTTCCTTCCAAATTTCAAGTGCCTACGTTTAGCCGTTTAGGCTGTGCGTTGATCTGTCAGTCAGTCAGTTTCTCCTTTTATATATATAAGATGTATATCGCAATATATCTAAAAACAACATAGGCAATGCACGTATAGCCTAAAATTGTGTTCTTTGTTTCTGTATACAATACTAGCTTTTGCCCGCGGCTTCGCTCGCGTTAAATTCGGGGTAGCACAGAAGAGATAGCACACTTACCAATTTATAGCATTCTACATTGAAAATTGCGGAATTCTCCACAAACTTCCACCCCTCACTTTAGGGAAATGGGGGGTTTTGAAGAGACAAAAAGTAGCCTATGTCACTCTCCATGCCCTAAATTATCTCTACCTAAAAAAAACACGTCAATTCATTGCTCCGTTTAGCCGTGAAAGACGGACAAACAAACAAACACACTTTCACATTTATATATTACTAGCTTTCCGCCCGCGGCTCCGCCCGCGTGGAACTTGGTTATATTGCGGTATAAAGCGCCATCGATCTATCATCTATCGATCGGTCATCGATCGATATCGATCTATCAAGCAAACTATATTTTTGTTTCCCCTCGGGAACTTCAATTTTTCCGGGATAAAAAGTAGCCTATTATTTAATCCGGACTTCTATCTTTACGTCTGAAAAATTTCAAAGCAATGGGTTCAGTAGTTACGGCGTGAAAGCGGAACAAACAAACAAACTCACTTTCTGGCTTATAATATTAGTAAGGATTACGGAAGTACGGATTTTTAAGTCATAATACCTACTTTCCCAGCAATAGTTCCTTTTTTCGGGGTTTAGCCTAACCGAAGCCATTTTCCTGCCAGCAGTTTGTTTTCTGTAGGGGTCGCAGTTCTATTCTAACCCAACTTACTTTTCCAGTGGTAGTTTGTTTGCTGAAGGTGAAGGGGTCGTAGTTCTTACCTAACCTCCTTTTTTTGCTGCAGTTTGTTTTGTATACGGGTAGCAGTTATAACCTATTTAGTATGTTATACATACGCTATTATATCTTGAGAACATTATTATTATGTAATCGTATTTTATGTAGTTATATCTCGTGGGATGAACCCTACTGACTCATACATACGTCGCGGCTGTATGGGGTAAGAAACTCGTAAGTTTACAAAGCCAAAATAATGACTATTTCACGTTTTGTAGCCACTTTAACATAACTTCAGTTTTAAACATAGATAGAAGAGGTATAATAGTTTGTCCTTAGTCGCCTGTTACAACGTCTACGGGAGAAATGGTGAGGTGTTAATTTAAATCCTTAACCACACGGTTAGCGGTAGTACTACCTCGCCCGCCGAAAAACAGTTTTATTCTTAAGGTTTCTTTCTTAAGGTCATTAAGTAAAAGTTAACAAAACAATGTCGATTGGTAGTATAGTATAAAACTGTTCAAAAACACAACATCTTGGAAGAGAGAAAAGGATAGCTTTTCCGTTAAAACAAGTACTTGGCCAAGCAATCTTATTATCTGGTATGATAAAAATAGGAAAGTTGGAACAAGTTTGGCCAAAAATGTGAAGAGTAAAGAACGTCTGATGTTAGTTTGATAGACACCCTGGAAATGTTTCATAGTTTTGGACCTATTTTAATGTTTTGGTCATTTCGTAGAATTTATAATTAACATACACGCATACAGTCACGCCTGTATTCCCAAATGGAGTAGGCAGAGTACACAAATCACAACATAGACAAAACTATGACTATTTCACGCTTTGTGGCCAATTTTAGCATATTTTTTCAGGTTTTAAGGTGGCAGGTACAATAGTGATTGGCTGCTAGTCTATATTTAGTATAGACTAAACATATAGATGTATAATTAACATTGTATGAGAACAACCTAAGAATTCATATCATCAGTAACTGGACGTATTTTGGGCCAATTCGTGATCCATCACGTTAATACGTATTGCGCAATGATCCGCAGCTGCTGTATCACTAATCACTTTTCCCCCGATGATGGGTCGCAAATTGACAAACACGTCGTATTCATGTCAAGAGATTTTCAAATCTGTCAGTTTAAATCAGAAAGCTTTTTTTGTGATAGTGAAATTAAAAAGGAAAGACATGAATAAAAAAAACACAGGGGTATACAAACATCAAGGTAGAGCCACATCGTCGTAAAAAGCCAAATACTTTGGCTTGTGCCTTAAATAGGTGCCGTATATCACATGCAGGTACACATACCTACTGATGGCACGCATAATCAAAATAATAATGCGAGATCTGAGCCAACTCATTCGTTACTGAACTTAAGGATCTGTCCCAACGGTCAATGTATTTAACAAATGTAGACATTTGTGGTGTTCAATCGTCGACCGTATCGATGTGTATTAAAACATGGTTGCTCAGGGAATGCCAATTTATTCAATAAACTCAGCCTATTTAATTTATACAGCCGTAGAAAAATCTTAACAGCGCGATTCTGGATTTATATGGTGTCATACTAGTGACATCTATCGGATTCTAAATACGTTAAAGCTTTAAACTATGTACATTGAAATCTTGTCTGAACTATGAATTCGTCGTTGAACAGTGGTAAAAGTACTTTATGAACTGATGCTACGAGCGGAGCAGAAGTTGCATTGCATGAAGCATTTCACAAATTGTACTTTTTTTACTTTTCGTTCTCAGCGGACTTCAGTATGGAAATGACTGTACTGAAATAAAGTACAAAGTAAATCAACTTTACTAATTTGATTGATAGATTAATAGAGAAGAAATAGAAGAATAATAAGTCCAATGTTAATGAATGAGTAACCCTAATCTTGATTTATTGAGTTTTTTGCAGTCGGTTTTTGGACTTTCTTACTATTTTAGTAGAAATAAGTTTTTGCTGGTAGCATTGTCATTGATGACTTTTGTTTTTAAATTGTCTATGATCACGCTTCAGAAGGTTCAATGCACGCAGCTTATTTCTCATTGTCTGCATGAAAATTTAAAATTAGAAAAAGTGTTTGTTTCTATAAAAATCAGGATGTAATCAAAAATGCTTATTCTAATATTTTTAGATATATTTTATTAATTTTTTATGTTAAATGTTTATTTTAAATTAGCAAGAGTTGTACAGAAATAACTTCGTGTATAGGAACGTGTCGCGAACTATAGCATTTAAAAATAAAAGGACCACAGACAAAGTTCGTGTGCTTTTCGGTCGAGTCTGCCATGTTTTGTCCTATTTGTCGCGCTTGATCAACGCGTATATTGTTCCAAACTGTTATTTTCTGAATGTATTACGGCCTGTGTTTTGTATACAAATTATTCAGAAGATAGTGTTTTGATTGTACTAGTGAAATTAATACTCGGTTAATAAATTTTGATACCTGCGTGTGCGAGGATGTAATTTGTGTTTCACCGAATTTTAGGATCGTCTGCAAGCTCGCAGAGTTTTCTTTAAAGCGTGATTTCATCATAATTTCGATAAAAACTTAACATATCCGATACGGTAGTTACGGATTTGGTCGATTCTGTGACGCAACCCACGTGCACATAATACAGCGAGTATCTCATGCACATTTGTTATTATTTTGTTTGTGGGCTCGAGCCCGTCACGGTTGCAGACAGAAGATCGGATCGTCGAAGGGAAATCGCGTTGTGCGTCTTGCTCGCTCGCGTCGCGTGCTAGTATTCATTCATTGTGGTATCGGATTATTTGACGGCGATTTCTCGGCTGTGCATTATTGGTGGTGCGCGAGGATAGTGGTGGGTGCACGGTGCAGCGGCAGCGAGCCACGTGACGCCAGTGTTTGGGTGGCTCGGGACCGATCGGGCGGCCGCAGTGGCCGCGCAGCGCGGAGGTGAATCACAGCGGCAGTCTTGTGGTTGTTTACGTGAGTGCAACGAGTGCGGTTCGGGAAAGTGCGGCATGTGCGGTGAGCGGCGCCGATGACGGCCGCGATCGAGCTTTGAGCCGTGAGCTGTGATAGTTATGCCGTTTGGGTTATGAGTGTGTGACAAAGTTGTAGTGTTAAGGACACTGGAGCCCCTAGCCGGAGTTGGGCCCGCCGGGGCGGCCCTGGTGCTTCTCGGGGCTCCGCACGAAGGCAAAATGGCTGCGTGGAACCGCCACCACCATTTCAACATGCTGATGGATGAGAATGCCAAGAAGTGTAAGTATTTTTTTTTCTATCATAAGATTTTGACACAAATCCATTTCAAGTTGTTTGATACCTCCACATACTTGAATCCTTTAAAATTAAAATAGGTTTGTTAAAACAAGCGATCAAAATTATCAATTAAGTTGGAATGAGTTGCTGGGCTTATTTCAATGATAAAAACTTAAATCTCACTCGCATAGCAATACTATTCAAATACAAAATATTTATTGTTTTTCTGAGTCATGTATGTATTGTATACATATTGCAAAACATTGTGCAAATGTTGACTTTCATTTCACTGCAAAAACCATGTGTGGCGGTGTACATGTTTTTTGCTGCACATTTTGTAAATATTTGCTAGAATCGGTTTCTATTTGTAAATATTTATTTGATAAACAATTTATTCAAGAAATTCATTTTAATTGTATGAGGGTGTGTTTTTTCTCTCCCGAGTGATAAATGTCCTGTTAATGTCACCAAAACAGACTGATAAACTTTCATCATAACACATCTCACATTTAAAATATCAATAGCTATTAGGACTCTTGTTTTTGCCTTTCTGGGAATTTCCATTTTAGCAAACACACAGGAAAATCTGTGTATGTATTGTTTAGGATCCAATTTAATGTGACAGTGTGTGTATTATGATTGCTACATTTGTTTATTCATGCAACATATATTTTTTAAAGTAAGTTTATAATTCTCAGATTTTTGCTTTTAATAACATTGCAATAGACCTAACTTTAAATTAGTGTGATCTAAAAAGTTATGGGTTTTAATGAGAAGAAAAATGGATATAATAGGTCTTATCACATTTAGTATTACACTGCAATTATAATTTAGGTGATGTGTTAAAGATAAAATAAACTACCCTATAATTTTAATATGTTTAAATAAACTTTTTCTACTCCATACACAACATTGACACCAGTTTCTTCAAACATCCCGAAGCCCAATGAAGCAAAATTTGTATTTCATTCAGATTTTGGATTATTAATGTAAACTTTTTATTTTTCATTTTTTCCAATAGGAAATAAAAAAAAAAAAACATTTACAAACTTAATGCTTATATTATTGACACATTTTGACGACATACATACATAACTAAACTATACCATTTACCCTTTAATGCAAAACTATTATTGTCTGTTCCCATGTTTTTTTGAATCCTGCAAATTAAATTTGGTCTACTCCCCAGTTACCAATGAGATTAACTTTTGCATACTTGTGTAAGTTAGTTGACAATGCAGTAATTAGAATGCTGGTGGCTAGGCCAGAACTATCTTCAGGAGGGAACTCCTCAATAGCTGGTTCAATTAAATTGAAATTTAATAAAGAAAGAAAGAAAGAAAGAAAAAATGTTTATTTTTAGGTCCAAACCATCACCATACAAAAGTAACAAAAAAATTAATAAAAAATCTTACAACTATAACAGTATGTCTTGGTGACGCAAGTGAACCGAAAAATGGGCCTTCGCTCAGCACACTTAATACACAATTTTGTTTAGGATGGATGATATTTAAGTCCAGTTGGCAAAAAATACAGTACAGCAAAATCTTGACTTGAAACTTAAGTTTATATTGCTTGTGTTAGTCCCGTACTTAACAAAGGCTGTTTGAACGCTTTCCTTTATAAATAAAGAAAACATTCAGGTTTTCATCGCAATACAAGCTCACTAAAAACTAAAAACTAGAAGTTTTTGTGTGAGTCTTGAAACAACCCTATTGCATTTAACATTTGTTGTGCTCATCAATAAATGTCTTTATTAAAAGGTCTCATACACTCTTTAGTGGAAAACAACCAGAATAAAGATGTCAGGGTCAAATGAAGTTATGTAATAATGTAGTCAATTAGCCTTATCAGAGGATGCAATACAGGTGTACAAAGTTTTTTTTAAGCCTCGTCAGGTATAAAAAAATAACTTCCTGCTGTTGTATGGTTCTGTCTGCTACCTGATATTTTTGATTACAATCTTACATTCTGTCACTATCCTTACCCTCTTAGTATAAATCGATGAACACAATGTAACCTCCAGGTGCTATTACACCTATGTCCGTAACACGATTTTCCATTCTAACTCCTTCAATAGTGACATACCTAGCCTAAAGGATTTATTGTCGCTATACATAGACTAAGCATATTATTGTTCAGTGCACACTGCACACCCTCGGCTTTGGCTAGGGTTGTCTACTGTCCAGGATTCCCCTGATTATTCATAGTTTAGAGGGGGTGTCCAGGCAAAGTTTTATTTGTAACCCGAGTTTATAAAATTGTTAGTTTTCAATTGAGTTTCAGTAACAGTAACAACATTTTTCAAAAGAAAGCAATTTGATTCTTGTAACTGTTTCTGCTCCTTTTCTTTGTATCAGAACTCTTTACATTATCAATGTCAAAAAAACATAGTTTTATTGACCCAAGCCATGTGTGAAACCGAGTTAAAAAAAACCTGTTGACATATCCAGGTTCTAGGCTCAGTTTTCACATGTCCTCACTGCTTATTTTTAGAGTTGACAACCCTAGTTCTGACCCATGTGTGGTATCCACATCCCTTTGACCTGCTTCTATAATGCTTAGGTAAGTAGGGCTCTCAATGCACCTGTAAACCATTATTGTTATGTGGTGGGTGCAATACAATAAGTGTTCGCAAATGGACAGTAGGTATTTAGATTTTAGCAGTACTAAATCATGTTACATGATAGATTGTGGGATTTATGCATTAATATCATGTCTGTAACCCCAAATGGATCAGGCAGAGTATATTATAAAACCTTATATAGACAAAACCATGACTGTCAAGTTTCGCAGCCCCTTAACACAATTTCAGGTTTGAAGTCGAATAAAAGAGGAAAAAAATAGAGTCCAGTTGCTAGCCTGTCGTCGAATGGATACTCGAACTAATTTCCTTATTGAGGTTTATTCTAAACCACATGGGGATTTCCTTCGAGAAAAATAGAAGAAACTAGGTCAGAAATTGTTAATTTAGATTCTTCAATTTCTAAACTTACGTTTACTCGGAAATATTGTACACTTTTGAATCAACTAAGACTAATTATATGAATTGGCAAATATCCACCATAATGGCTCTGTTTCTAGGCCGTAAAGATTGCTTGATGACATAATTTGTAGTTTATTTTGGGGCGAATTATGATCGGTCCATATAGTCGCGACCCCAAAAATTGTTTAACGCGAGTGGCGCCGACCTTCCCAACCTTTAACCTAATTCTACGTTCAGCCCTCGTAGGGAGCTGGTTTATTAGATAACGCGACTTTTATGTCTTTTTCTCCACAACAGCTTGGCTGCTATCAATTGGGATACAACAAAGCAGACTAACAACTCACCGATTGACTGAATCACTTCATTTCAATCAGTGTTTATAATACGGGCACGAGTATCGATTTATTGGTCCTTTATGAACGTACGTCACTTTATTTAATCCCATATTCGGAATCCGAATTTCACAAAAGCTTCGGAATCTTAACGACTCTTTTGTTATACCATTGGTTGGCGACGCGGTAGTTTTTTTCTGTTCAGGCTAACAGCTCGATGTCGTTCGTCTCCCACGCTTTTGGCACTCCACTTAGAAATCGTTGCATTCGCCGGATCTAAATAAACACAAAAGATTGTGCTCTTAAAACCCAGTTTCTGCGAATGCGGGGCAGTCTCGGGTTATATTTACATTCGTACAATTAGCTATGTATTTAGCTGAGATAGTTTCATTGATAATAACACAAGCCTTAACAATTCTGGTAATAAAGATGCGTTAGCCGCGTTACTGAGTTACTTTTACTTGACACATCAACTCATTGACTGAAACTTAAATGCACCAGGCGATTACTGTTTGGCGGGATGTTTTCAAAACAAGTAATCATTCGGGATTTCCCTCAAAGCCGCGGCCCTAAATGCGAAATCTTTCTTACTTATAAGGATAAGGATAACAGATCTCTGACAATATTGCTAACAATCTCTTTGAAATTCATGAATGCGAAATAAAACATGCTAATTCCGTAGAACGGTCGAGGAAACAAAATTTACTTGAATAAATTAGCGGAAGGAAAGAATTTTACTAGGGACAGAATTATTACGCAAGTCAGGACAGCGTTAAAATGTACCGCCTCCCTATTTATGAAAAAGCTAAGGATCTAAAGCGGCAATGAAAATTGTATGACGGCAATGATGGGGTCGCTGGGAGTGCCAAATATTTCGCGACGAGCATTCTCATCGGAACCGACTGTGGCCGCCGCCGCCGCCTCGCATTTTTGCCCGCGAGATCAACTTTCATTCTCTCTCTGAAAGCTGTTGCTATGCGGATGCTGGCCGCACGGTGCGCTGTCATTAAAGCCAAACGCTCTGCATTGGTATTATGCAGATGACAACGCGATCTTTGGAAAGTATTTTACTGGACATGCATTAGTCTAATTAGTTAAACGATACGGTAAATAGATGGATCATTCGCGATCGATATCGCCATTCGCTAAACAGATTCTCTGTTAAATTATCGAAGTAAATTGAAAATGAGTAGATAAATATCATCCCTTTATTAATAGGAATAAAATCTCTTAAATTTAAGCCAAAGCCAACTTTCATTCGTGCCGGCTGTAATTGTTAACACACGGATTTCGTGTCTGGCCAGTCATACGCGACTTCATTTCACTAGCGCTAAAAAATTAGCGCAGCTGAAACGTATGCGGCGCGGGCGCAGACTCGATGTTATCGTTAACGGTACCCGGTGTCTGGGTGAAGCGGCCCCTCGTGCCAGCCGGTGAATGGTCACCTTTCTCCGCACGGTCTAGCTAGACACCAGACACAGCCCGTGAATGAGTCTCGCATCGGAATGCGGCAACACGAATTATCGGACGGACAAATTTTCGGCGCGATTAAAATTGCCCAGAATAATTAGAAACTTTGCCGCGTATTTTGACTCGGTTTCAACTAAGCATCTGAGCCGAGGCTTACTTAATTCGGCTGCGAATGTAATTACATTGCCAGGTGTTGGAAACCTTGTCTCATCCCGTATTTTGCCGTTAACATTCAATTATTTAAGAGATTTCGGATGAGTCTTAGATCGGTTCTCTAGGACTGATTTTTTTTTGGAATTCGCGACTCTAAATGGGGATATGTATTTTACTTCGCAAACTCGATAACTAAATGTTTAGTTTTATAATGTGGGCTATTATAACAAAATTAATCAGGAAAATCACCGATGATGTCGTGTTTTTTTCTTTCGAGAAAATTGTTTGTCTTCATGTTTCCGTAAACTGACGATGCATTCATTGTAAAGAGTTGCCAGGCAGAGCTCGCGCTCTAAGTTTTTGTTTCTGTTTTCAAATTGTATTGCTTTGTATATAAAAAAAGCCAGACTAAGCGTCCCAGAAATATCACAACAAAGCTAACGTAATAAGCTATTGTTGCCAAACGTTTCCTAATTCAAAAACTAAACAATGCTGAATATCAATTGCTAGGACTAATTTTATTCAAGTAGAGAGAAACTTGAACATTGTTCAGCACGTGGACAGTGTGTGGGCATTGTGCACTGGCACGCCGAGCATTTTCTCGGTCAGTATGTCCTTTCTCATCTAAGCTGGTAGAAAACGGGCATAGCTGGCAAGAACAATTCAAATGTTGCAACCCTGTGCCGGCGATTTCTCCTTAGACCACACTGACTGAGGCTAGGGCACGCGGCACGCCTCTGGTGATTTCATGATTAATATTTTAGATTTATGTGTCGTTTTGACGCGATTGTGTGATTTGTAAAATGCTGCAAGCTATATCCCTACTTAGACCTCAAATCTGTGTTGACATGAAATAGAACGCGCTAAAGATTTCCTTTGTCAACCAATGCAGTGTCCCTATGACTGTAAGAAGGTTCTATGGAAGGTTAGGAGTCAATTGGTTCGATATTTGGTACATCTTGTTAAGTTTTATGAAATGTCTTTGTGTCAAGTTTCCTGCGGCCAATTTTTATTGGCTGTTTTTTTTTAAAGCGCTAAAGATCAAACTGAACTTCTAATACGGCGTGAGTCGAGTCGAGTGCGATATCGATTATATCTAATAATCACATATTCGGATAACTTGCATTGCATCTTAATTCGAGTTTAGCTTGACATGTTTCGGGCTAGTGTAGCCCTTCATCTAGAAGCGGAGGCGGTGTTCGCTGGACTATGAGTGTTTAAAAAATTGATTTATTATACCTGTCACTATCGGACAAGAAGAGTCAGAAAGGAAAAACCTTGAAAAGAAAAGATGTTGCGCTCGTTGCCGTGGGGTTGATATTTCAATTTTCCTAGCAAAATAGCTGCAATAATTATAATACTATCAAGCGGCAATTGCACTGATTCGTTCATCTAATGCGGTCTTCGCACGTGTTCCGAACTACTTCGATCAACGATCGTCGTCTTCTGTGACAGCTGTCACTCGCTTCTTCACTTTTGCGGTCACCGCGTGCAGCATGCGACAAACTACTGTAATAGGCTAGATGACTAGAAAAAACTATTTAGTCTGTCAGATAGATTACGAAAAAATATTGTACTCATATTTTTTCATTTATTTGACAGACGAAACATGACGATAATACAGAGCCTAAAAGTTTCGCGTGACGTCACGTTTGAGTAAAAATTGTACTGAGTTCTACTCAAACGTGACGTCACGAGCCCCCACTCAGGAAGTTTGATGATCTGTACCTTTGTCGATGTTTAATTATTTGATAAACTAAAAAATATGTCTATTTTTTTTCCATAATCTAACTTACAGACTAATTAGAAGATATATTTTTAACCCTGTCATCATCCCTATAGCCGCTTTAAAGTATTTAAATAGCCGTATAAAGCTGCTGGGTTAGTGTGTTGTGGGCGATGGGCTAGCAACCTGTCACTGCAATGATCACGTTTAACCATCTGGTTACCCTTAATTTGCTAACTGTGGCACTGGATTTTTGAATTCATGTGCTCTGCCTACCCCTTATGGGAATACAGGCGTGAGAATATGTATGTATGTATGTATGTATAAAGCTGTGAACTGACCAGGCTTTCGCCACTAAGCTCTTTCAATTTGCCGACATTAGTCTTCACCCATTCAATTGGGCTTGTCTATGGTACCCATGCGCATAGAACTATTTGCATATTAATTGGATCGGCTTGTTCTTGCTAACACATTACGCGTGTCACTTTGAACGATTTCGTTTTTTGGAGTTTAGCCAATGGGATCCCTTTTATTGATACTACTTGTCGGTTCTTCTGATTAGAAGGTTAAGGCAATCATTGTGAATTAACCCGTGAATTTTATCACGTCAGTGTGATAATTGGAAGTTAGCAAGAATAAAATCTTATACCTGTAGTCTGCGAGTATGTACCGCAAGCTGTAAATGTATTACTAAATAGTAAGTGAACGCAATTATAAATTAAATGTACTCGAAATTTCGATGCTCATTACCATAGCTATGACACGTGCTTGTTAAGCATGACATTCTCAGTAGTATTTGTTTGAAATGTGTATCAGTGCCTTTACATATTACCAAATTAACGTAATGAACAATTGCTTCTGTCTTTTTATTATTCCGTGTGACAATATGAGTAAGTCTACAAAAACTTGCCGCCAAAGCCTGATATGGAGGTGTGACGAGTTTTCCCTAACGTGGTCCCCCGGTCATCGACCCCGCAAAGGTTTTTGCGAGTCCAGCAATACTGTTATATTTTAATAATTGAATGAGTGTGGAAAGTACCAATAGTAACGGTAAACGTCATAGCTGTTGTGTGCGGAACTTAACTTACACTTATTATTCTGTACGATGACCTTAGAGCTAAATTTCGTTTTCTTTTTTGCGCAGCACGCAAGTACTTGGAGAGAGACGAGAACATAATTGGAAAACAACTCGTCATAAAGTACCTGGCCGGTAACGCATAGATTAAAAACAATAAAAGGAAACAAAATGTTCTCATTTCAAAATTTTCCACGACGAGTCTTTTTACGACTAAATGCCTCGTTCTAAATACTGTCTCTGAGTGTGACAGTTAGTAGTTCTAACGGCGGGGTTTTCTAAGGCTTGGTTCCAGTGTTAATTTTATTTATCCCCGACGGGCCTCAGCGTCGTTGACCGCCTGTTTTTGCGCATCTCGGTACAACGGTCTACGCTTGCGCATGGTCACATGGTCTCATTGTAAGGAGGATAACAGAGGCCGCTTCGCGAATTGTTGTTCGTTAAGTTAGAAGAAAAAGTTGCTGGAAAAATCGAGATTTTTTAAAGGTTTACTTCTGATTTCGAAAAAGGGCACTAGAGGGTTCTAATGCGTGGGTTCGACAATCCATCGATCGTTTTAAGTTTAAGGCTTTTAGTTTGCCGTTCCGGCATTACACAGATATACAAACTGTTCTCCTTGATGAAGAAGTTACTGTTAATTACAAAGATTCAACAAATTTCATACATCGCCCATTAGGCTAACTTTCACACAGTTTGAAAGGTAACTTATTAAAAAAATCTTCCATTAACGAAAATACATATGCATACATACAATCACTTGAAAATGTGTAGTTCCAAATGGGGGTAAACAATCCACACGAAACGTGACAGACAGAACCATAACTATTTCATGCTTGATAGCCACTTGTAGCACTTTAAGGTTTAAAAACAGATGAAAGAGATAAAATACAAACAAGAGAGGGATAACAAACAAAAAGACTGTAGGAGGTAAATATTTTTCATCAGTACCTAATATTGCACTAATGAGCATCGCTGTAGTTTTTTTTCTCAAACGCACCAACCAAAGCAAAAATACGTACAAAAACCTCATCGTCTGCTTTTTCTTAAAAACGTCGTCAATGAAAGAAAAGTGAAATGCCTCGTTCAGAACCACCGCCGTCCCAAAACAATAATGATTTATTTATCACACGTTTTCGCAGCGCACGCGTTTATTGTTGATTTATTGTGTATCGTGTTAATTCCACACACAAACACGTCACCTCAAGCAGCCATTGAATTTTTTACTTCCAGCGTCTAGTAAAGTCTCGATCGAACATTTTTGATAAGTTTGGAAAACGTTTGAAATTACAGGATACTTTATTTATTTATTTTAGTGTTAATAGAAGCCACAAATGAATGTTTTTTTTTACACTAAAAGTGTGGTTTCGTAATAAAATGAGAAAAAATATTCAGAAGTTCTTCAATTTACGAAAAATGGAACATAATCTTTGTTTAATTGCTGGTTCTGCAACTAGTCTAAACAAATAAAATCCTCTTAATTTATCCCTCAAACCAATTAAGAAATTTTAATTATGATCCTGATCGAAGCAGGTTTTTGAATGTTCAGGGTGCTACGTTATGCATTTAGGAGTTAAAAGATGAACAATAAGTCGTCTAACCGATGATACCACGGTTTTGGTGTTAAAATCATTAACTAGACTATCGTAAATGACATTTGCAAAAAAATACGCATAGCTGATTTGACTGAGTAGGCAACTAGCCAATAAAACTCGCCCCAAATTATTTATCGACGTCTCAGCTCATCGTAGGTATTTGAAAATAATGACAGTGACTTAATAAAAATGAGTTTATCGATAACGATCAGTAATCGCATCGATGACAGTACGATTCAGCGGATTAAGTCACAACGGCTCATCGCGCGTTTGTTTTGTTTTTGCGGTGCGCTTGCGTCTAACAATGAGTGGCAACCAAGTATGCTTGGATGATTTATCGTTGCTGATGCACTGAAAACTCAATCAAATAATTTAATTTATTTTATCACCTTTAATGACTAATTAGTTCAGATTTACTACAAAACTCTGACACATTTTAATCAGTCTAGATAAACCACTGTACCTACCTATATGTTATTTTCTTTACGATTTTCGACAAGCCTAATTCGCTCTAAATTTTGTTCGACAGTTACAAGTGTAAAATACTTCAACAACTTATGAAATCTCATTTTATTCTTATATCCGTGTAAAAGTCATTGATATGGCGACATGTATTTATTACGTAAGACTAATTTCGCTAGTTTTTAACCTCCTGCCCGTTATCATAAGAAAAAATATAAATATAATATATCATAAGAAATAATATTTATTACCTAAAAATGTAAAGGAAAAAAAATAGACACTTTTTTCAAACAACTTTAATTTTTCCGTTTATGTGATGTTATCGTCTTTTGTGAAGACTCCCGTGTAAGAAGCAATAAAACGTAGTCAACCCGCCTCCCGCCAAAATCGTCTTACGTAAAAAATGGGCGCTTATTGGATATGTAGTTATTTTATTGATCCAAGCTAAGCTCAAATGTCACACGGGTTTTCCTGTAGAACTTCACCTCACGATTTTCGCCGATTCCCTCCGAATGCAGCGGACATGACCTGTGCCCAGGCGCAGCGCGCGTGTTTTGTTTTGCCGAATCCGCAGCCAATGAATGGCGCGCAGCGGCGCGCGCGGCGTTTTCGCGCACAATTCGGCTGCGCCCCCGCGGGGCCCCGGGTGAACGGCCAGACAGGCCGTTAAACCTGCCGCGGTGCCGCCTTGGGGGCCTCGCGTGCCCAACAGAACCCGGTGACGGCCTAACTTAGGTTGATCGGTGATCACTTTATTGTTCGATTTCGTTATGCGAAAATTAAAATATGTGGGTACCTATTCTAGGCTTTTGTAAAGGGTGGGTGTAACTTTACTTATTTTATTTGACTTAAGCTTTTTTTTAATTTGACGTTTTTGTAATTCGTCACAGTGAAATCTGCTAAACACTCATTTTATGTAGGTAGATTTTATAAAGGTAAATTATTGTTTATCTAACTAACTATAAACCTGAAATTGTGTTTAAAGTGGTTACATGGCGGGAAATCGTCCTGATTTTGTCTATGTAAAGTTTCATGGGCTCTGCTTAACCTATGTCTATCCAATTTACACATATAGATTTTTTATTATCCCCTTTTCACTATAACTATCACAAATGGAAAAAATACCTACTAAACGTCTTTTAACCTTTTCAAACGTGCTCCTAATACCTATGTGACTGCAATTTACAACACTGTGACCTTGTCGAGGTGTACGAACTTAAGTTAATAGGTACCTGCCATACGGCTATGATTAGAAGTGTCTGAAGGACTTCGAAACCGCACGTTTATTTTTGGTTCGCGAATAATTGGTTGAATTGTTGTAAATTTCATTATCCTCATGTGTAAAGGATAAGTTTATATAAGCTTTATTGAACAAACTAATTAGGCTGGCAACTATACCTACTCATAGCAGTCACAGCCAATATAAATCGCCCACCATATTTTTACTGTCATTGTAAAAGGATTTGCTAACTTTTCGGGTGACGACTGGCTTAAAATGTATCATTCTAGTTACTGTCAGTTAGTCTAATAATGGGATCACGTGTTTATTGGTTTAGCAAATTGTTAAAAAATACAAAGGTTTAGATCAAACTTCTAGAGGTGCGGCTTGTGACGTCTCTCCTTGGGAAAAAATAAATTTGAAGTGACGTCATTTGGCAAGAACAAAACGAATTAGAAGCACCGTAAGTTTTTGTTGGTTAAACAAAAGATCTGTCTCATAGACTAAACAGTTTTTTAGGATCGATACTACCAAACGAGCAACGAGTGGAATTAGTCGCTTTCCCGCTTTTTCATGTGAAAAATTGATTTACTCGCGACTTGAATTACGAGTAGGTACTTTTTGTATTAAATAGTGACACCGATTTGATCTGCTAAAAGTTTCTTTGCTTGGCCACGTCGTGCGCTTCGATCGATTTGTGGTTCTCCCGCCTGTTTCGCACCCAGTAAATGTGCTGCACTTAAAGAGTTCCCTACTACAGAATTCACACGAACTTGTCTTCTGAAAAAATAGGACGAACGATTAATTTAGCCAGTAAATATGTTTTTTCGAACCCTCCCTCTAGGCAGAGATCACTTAACATTTAGTGAGTCGCTTTTCCTCAAACGTAAACTACTTTTATTCTATTTAAACACCTTTATTAGGTAAATGGGCAGTTTCCGTGGCCGCATAACCACCGTCAAAATTATTAATTGTAGCACATAAAAAGGCGTAAGGCATTTAAGTGAAACGCCTGTGATAAAATCGTCGAAAAAAAGTTATGGTGTTCATTTACAACCCCCAAGACTTCACTAATTACTCCCTTAGCGTGTAATTATGCCAATTGAGGTCTATGTAACAGTTTTACAGGCTTTCACGGTTCTTTATTTAGGAAGGTAGATAACGAAAGCATTGAATTTTTTACCCATGATCGTGAGTATTTTTCCATCATAATGAATAGACGCCTCTTCTATTACGTATTTATTAAATAAGATTTAAGTTTTAAGTATACTCAGCGTGAAAGCAATTTCTGTAATTAAATTAATTTTATGAGCATGGAAGCGCCGTTACTATTTCTGCTTTTACTCAATTACGCCCTTTCATTTTCTTTGTTTGTTGAATGTATGTTTTGTGCAAGGACACAATGCACTTTTACTTGATAGTCATTGATGAAGAAATAAAATAGTTACCAGATTGATTAGTAGCTTCTACGTCAGCCATTAAACCCAAGTGTAATCTTATTTATTTTGCCCATAGTGACCGAGTTTGTTTTATTACGCGGTTACGTAGCCTTTAGTGTAATCACACCGCGCGTCAGTGGATAAATATACGCCGCGATACGTAGATAGACGATAAATCAGCACGTGGCGTCGCGCTTTATAAATCCATTTGTTTCGTACATTCCTGCTCTAAATTCCGATGCATGCGGCTTATTCCTCAAACATTCACCCCCGATCGGGCAAGGTGATGCAAATCGCGTCGCGCGCGATGGCTTCCCAGTGTTTATGCGACCGTCCGAGTGCCCCGGCCACTATGAAAATGTAGTGGATGCATTATTCTTCTGCCTAAGTGCTTAATAGAAAACCCGCTGAATTATTCACGAGTTGAAGACACCTAATAAAAGCGTGCTCGACAAGACGGTGGCGGTCGATTATGTAAAGAGATGAGATCTATTCAGGACTAATATCCTGGTGGGATTGTTTACGGTGCGGCTCTCGGGCGGATTGCGCCGCGCCGTCGCCGGGTCGCAGCGTTCGCTGGTTTGCCCGGCGCAGACGGGACGGACGCCGCACACTGGGACAGGTGGAACGGAGCGAACGTCTGCGTCGGTGCTTTTTCATTCTTTGTTTGCGCCGAGGATTTGCATACAATCGGAGAAATTGCGTGGCTGGCAGCAGTCGGGGAAAAAAAGGAATCCGTGTAGTTTTATGCATATGACTGTTCGAAGTGCGGGCCCTCGCTTTTCTCACAAACGCCTCATAGAATTTTTAGTACTCTCCCTCCCGAAGAGTTCTTACCCACTCGAGATCTACACCCGATCCGTAAACACTGAGGAGTACGATTTGAATGTTTACATTTCTGAGTGAATGTTCTTTATATGATACGTTCGATCCGTTCCAAAACAATCACCCGTCATTCATAATTGATAACTTTTAAATCATCTTCGCATCCATAACAAACTAAATAAATGTATCAAGCGCCTCAAAACGATAATGGACGCGGGCCTTGTCCGAACGCGTACTACGTACCGCCAAGATACGATCACCGAGCCGGCCGGTGCAGAGTTTAGTGATGTGTTTGTCATCTGAATCACGTGGCCTTCTGCTCGGTTATTACTAGCCAGCGTTGGGTTCGCGCGTTAGTCGCGGCGGGCTGGTCGCGCCGCGCGCCGGCATAGCGTCCTTATCAACGCGGACTTTTAGTGCGCATCGACGACGCCACGTGTATAAACATTGTTGTGCAACAATAACAAGCGGGCGACGCGCGCAAGGACGCGCCTTAGACGCCAATGTCGCTGCACCGACAACGTTGTTTAGAACACAACACAGCGACACACTATTACGTCTCATGACCGCAACAAAAATATAATGAGTGCGCTTTCTGAACGGCTGCGACGCACCCGTACCGGCTCCGATCTCCGGCTGATCGCTGTGCTTTGTTTTGATCAAACATTAGACGTGTGTGGTCCACGTTTGTTTTATAATCGGCCAGTGTTATGTTCAGTGATAAATCTTATGGTGAAGTGCTGTGTGTGAGAATTAATTACCTTTTGACAGATCGTTTATTGGTTAAGTGATGTCCGTTAAGCTCGCAGGTGAAACTTGTGAAAGTAAGTAATTTATAATGCAACGGAATAGATAAACGGTAACAGATTGATTGTCTTTGTCCTTCTCTTAAGACGTTGTGATCTTTCTACATACATACATAAACAACACGCCTGTTCACGTTAAGTTACACAGACTTAACCATGCCTATTTCAAGTATAGTAACTAGTTTCAGCGCAATTTTATGTTTGAAGTTGGATAAAACATCATTTATATTTATTAGGGGTATCTTTCCAAGAGCTTAAAAACTAAGTATCACTAAAAAAACTGGTACTTATTTGTTTTACGAGCAGATTTCCAATACAAATATGGAAATGAGGTCGTCGATATAGTTTGACTGGTGAGGGTTTCAGCCTCATTGCTGCCGATGCCGCTTCAAGGAGATCGCCTTAATGGATTCTTCGAAGTCTCGGTCACAGAATTGCGCAGTTACTCCGAACCGTCGACTACCCAGTATCTTATACTTACGTACCCACATTTCAACTCCATGTCACGGCTTCCACGCGGCCTTGTGCTTAATGCTACCGTCTTAAAGTTCATGTCGAGACCCTCATAATAATCGATTCAATTGTTAAAAACGAGTTAAACGCTTCCGTGCCGCCAATGCTAATTTACAACAGTATTCACTTGACGAAACAAACTGACTTTAAAATCGTCATTTTATTAGGTCATTGCTATTTCGCGCTGGTTACTATGTAACGTGATTGTATATCATTATTTACATAGTGATAAAAATAAATAAAAAAATAAAAATCATTTATTTCAGGCAAAGACCCATATCCATATAAATTATGAAATAACATTAAAGATATGAAATAAAACAGCTAAACATTATACAAAAGAATAAATAATTATCAAAAACATTCAGGCCCATAATACCCCTCCGTTCATTTCTATGTGAATTGCGGCATGACGGATTGGAACTCACGACTTCGTTATCACATGTCATTTAGAAGTATAACTCTGTTACTTACTGCAAATGTCTTAAGTGATTGCGTAATGTTTTAATCGGCTAAAGAACGCAGTCGGTGGGAGTCTTCCGAAATCGCGTATGTCGAGTGCAAACGTAGGTATCTTGCACCGCCTACGACCGTCCGGCCGGCTAGGCAGTCGCATTCCTCGCATAGCTACCACAGGTTGTCGGCCGGCGCGGCGGCCGGTTCTCGGCGGCTTTGCACTGGTGACGTAGCGACACGTCTTAGCGTTCGTCGGCCCGAGCCCTTCCGCGCCCCCCTCCCCCTCCAAGGGGATATCCTACCTCATCACGCGGCACACTCGCGCTTGCCCGTGCCACTACTTATTGCGCACTTCATAAATGCAAACTACTTAGATGGTATGTCGAACTCCAACCGTCTAGTAAGACTCGGGCTTTCTCCGCCCGATACCTTTCTCCGACAAATTCTGAATTGCACTCGAATTTGGACACCCCAATCGAATAGTTCACCTACTTCTGATGAATAAATGAATGTCGTATGATCTGTAAAAGTGCTCGTTGTAGTCAACAGTGGTACTGAACGGAAGTGCACTAGAGTCTATTGTAAGAAATCGTTTTTAATGCTAATAGGCGGATGTGGTCTGATTTTCAATCGGCGCTGTACATTCATCTTGGAGCGCGCCGAGCTAACCGGATGTTGATAATTTTAACATGTTTTAAGTATGCCTTGGGCTGGATGTGATTTAAAGAAACCATTTTGACACATTCTCGGGCCAGAATGCACGTTTAAATCGAAATAAATCATGCACGCTCCTTTGAAATGCGCCCGGAGAATGTTTTTGATGTTGTGATTTCACGAATTAGCCTGAAGATTTTATTGACCTTTGATGTAGGCGCTTTGACTGCGATATAATACATACATTGTATATCAAATCAAACATAAGCTGATTTTATGATGCAATATCTGCGCAGTTAGATTTCATGCGGTCGCCTGGTTGGTAGGTACTTGGAATATAATATCATGCCCAGGAACATCCATACACGTGTGCGCAATGTGTACATTGCGTTCGGCAATCTTCGGCAACCATCCTCATCATTCATTAGGTACAGTCGAGTTCATAAATATATGAGCTGACAAATGCCAAATATGTAAACTTTTGCACCTTATTGTCAATGTCATAAAGGTGTACAGATATTTTTGAACCCTCAGTTTTGCTCATATATTAACGAACTCGACTATACCTACTATGTTAGATAGATATAATTAGATCATGCACCCTTAGGTTGATAAAAACTGCATTTATCTGGGTGTACTACACGTTTATAACAACTGAGAAAGAAAATCAGTGTGGAAAGTCATGACTGTCAAGGAAAATTCGTTAGAAAAATCATAAAGGGCAGAAATATTTCAATGTAAACAAAGTCAATGTATACCCGATTTCGCTTGAATACGAAATAAAAATATTTTCCAAAACATGCTAATAAAATGTTTTTTGTTTCTATGATCATAATGAAATGTAAAGCGCTAAATGCAGATTTGGACTGAACAATTTATTTATCGAACTGCATATACGAAAGAATACGGACAAAATAAATATAAGATACGAATACCAGTAAATAGGGCAGCATAATTGAAACAGTAACCATAAAATACGAAAACATCTCGAGCCTGCGTACCTGTTGCCTTTGTAAAGGTTATTAGGTCTAAATTAACAATTAACTTAATTAAATTTTGTAAAAGCTAGATGTAAAGTAATGAAAACTTGTGAGACGCTCAACAAACTTTCAGCTAAACAGAAGTCTCGAAGCGACGAACGAGCGGCGAATGTTGATGGTTTTAGGGTTTCGAAATCATGCGAACCGATCCTAGAATATAGAGTAATAAAAAATTATACATATCTGGAAAAGGGGGCTGATGGTCATGTGGGTTTGTACTTGGTGCAAAGGTTGTTCATTGCTATCCAACGTGGCAACGCGGCTAATGTGATGGGTACTTTACCTCTGCAGAAAAGACAACTCGAGGGGGCTTTTCGACTATTAGCTTTAAGCGCGTTAGTTCTTATTTGTGAAAGATATTTTGTACTAATGTTACTAAACGAATATAGACACATTATGCCAGTATTACCAGATTTTGAAATGTGATTGAATAGCAGTCGCGGGTATCGTCGTATCTCCCACGATTTTGGTGCATATTTACCCAAACACGCGCGATGTCTTTAGCTCAATGTTGTCTAAATTCTCAAAATATGCATCAAGCGTTTTCGCTTGTCTTTCACTATTCGAATAGCTTTGCAAAGGGAATGGGATTTAGATAACCTACCGCCGTTTTTTTTAGCTATTCAGAAACATTAATTTTGGTTAGTCATGTTCATGTGGCAATCTAAAGTAAGTAGATATTTGCAAGCATGTTCCTGTTATGTGAGGCTATGTCTTTCCTTGCAGCAGGCGTATTTTCTGTCTAATTCAAACCTACTACTCTGCCGTCATACGGAAAAAAGACGCATCTAACATTTTTTCCAAAATTGAGTTAACTACATATTCGGAATCTAGAAAAAAAGGCG
>BHDV01051529.1:62158-104826 GCA_005406045.1 Adoxophyes honmai | reverse complement strand
TTTAATTTTTATGACATTAGGTGATCACAGGAGTAGTACATGATCAAAATAAGATCGTATTGGTTTTAGGGTATTTTGGGATTCTTGTATTTAGACATCAGGTTGTTTTAAATTAATGGTTATATGACTATACGTGTTTTTGACATTAGGTTGTATTGTGTAATAGGGTAATTTGAGTTTAGGTCCTAACGAACCGGAAACGAATAATGTTATTTTTAAACAGATGACAAGTAGAATAGTGACAAGTTGCTAGCCTGTCGCCTAAAACATACCTAAACCTTTTGGAAATTTTTGACATGCTTAAGTTGTATGTTATAACAAAAATTAGGAATACTACGAAAATTTTTACGTATACTTAGTTTACCAGCCGGCTTAACACGACAAGGTGCGAGTTGAGTCACATGCGAGATATACTATACCTGTCACTGTGTAACTAGAGACGTCATAAAATTAACGTCTGTCCCGCATGTGAGTCAACTCGCGCGTGTTGCTGTGGAAAGCCTACTGGAGCTCAGTGATATTGTTTGATCGGGGAGGTCATTTAGCGGCAACAATGTGCCTTTGTCCAAAAAATATCGTGTCTAATTGTCTTAAATCATAATCGTGTCAGTAAAGTTTAACATGATCTTGACAGAAAAAAATACATACATACATACATACATATTCTCATGCCTGTATTCCCAAGAGGGGTAGGCAGAGCACATGAATTCAAAAATCCAGTGCCACGTTTAGCAATTTCAGGGTAACCAGGTGGTTAAACGTGATATTGCAGTGACAGGTTGCTAGCCCATCGCCCACAATACACTAACCCTTTCCCAGAGTCGACTCTTACGACACCCACGGGAAGAAAGGGGGAGGTGCTATTCTATCCCGGCACCACACGGGGCAAAAAAAAAAATACATTTATTTTTCCTAACATTACCGGGGTACTTTTCGTAGGGCAAACAACGTCCTTAAGTTACACTTAGGTACACTTCATATTTAGAGATAAATAGGCAAATAGCTGATAGCGATAGCGGTAAAATAATACATATTTATATTTTCCCGCCATTCCCTTCCAAGGAAGCTAATTTCATAATGCGAAATGAAAATGCAAAACAATAAAATTACTTAATGAAATTTTCTTTAAAGCTTATATGACTTTCCTTAAAGCTGGACTTAATAGGAGCTGGTACATTAAGCCTAACGACCGGCATTCATTACTCTACCTACCCACCGTTCCATTACGTTTCGCGACTGCATCATCTACAATACACGGCCACGCTTAGCGCCAATACTTAAACAATTGTGTCATCGATCTGATATCACCATAAACGTGTGATAATGATGTACGCAAGAAACGAGTCATGGTGATTCACGATTCGGTTTGGGAACCGGAGCCGGGTGGGCGAGCAAGTGAATGAGGCTCATTCACATGGCAATTTGAACTATTATGTCTTATTATAACGGCTTGAGTGACATGCTCGCGCGCAGCATTATTATAATAAGCCAGCCGCGTTTTGAGGATATTAAAAGAGGCATTTAATGCTCGTATTTGGCTTGTCGTGACATGATTTGCATGTGAAAATTCTCACCTGCTTTTGTTGTTTGATTATATGACTTCTGAGTTACTTGCGGCGCGCTTTTAGATCCGTCTTAGGAATAGGTACTGTTTTATTATGTCTGTGAATTTGGAATGTATTTTTTAAATTGTAATATCAATCACCATCACACCATCATCATTGGCCATGTGCCTGTTTTATGGATATTTTTTTAACTCAAATGATAGCAGTACAGTCAAGGACTTTAATTCATGAGCTACCCTGGCATCATTTCGTAGTAAAGGTCACAGATATTGACGTCGCATTAGATAACAAGGAAATTTGTAACCGAACGGTATAGGTTCGATTTAACCAAAATATTATAAAAAATGCCTTGGAATAAGCCAATCTTACCTAGTTAAAGACCGGTCGCGGAGCACAGCGAATTCTGCTATGTATCTCTGTCGCACGCGTGCAGCAATATTGCTCTCACGCTCACACTTGAGCCCGTGTGTCGCAGCAGCGGATTAACGCTCGAATTTCTCTGTGCTCTACGACCCAACTTTACGACCGGACTTCAGACAGTAAGCATTGCCAATACCGTATAAGTCACGCCTGTTTTATTCCAGTGGGCGTTGTCGGCGGCGGCATCCCAGAGGCCGCTGGTGGCGAGCGCCGCCACGTGCCGCTGTACGGGCGGCTCGTCGCCGAGGACCAGCTGGCCTCCATGAGCGCGCCCTCGGACATTCAGGTGAGCGCCAACGCGCGCCCCCGGGCTTTCAGCCGCTACCCACCCCCCGGCCAGGTAAATGATGCAGGAGGCAGTTTGCTGGGATAGGGATTGATGCGCGAACGTCGTAACATTGCAATGCGAGCGCGGATCGCAGGTACCCGACGCCTGGCAATCGATAGTTAATCGACACGTTGTTTAATCTGATTCGAATGGTAGAACCAGAAGCATCTAAGATCTTGGGGGATATGTAGGAGTTGATGGCGCGTAACTCAAGAGACTGCAACAACTGAAAGCGTCTCGGGCCTTCCACCCGTAGACAGCGTGCGCCATCTTTTGTCCTATTAAAAGGTACATTAATAACGCGCGTCTAGACATTACAGCAACTAAATAAATTAGCCCGTAACAACCCGCTAATTAACAGCTACAAAGAACTCGGCTTTCGCCGAAGCACTATTTAGTATTGAATAGTGACAACGATCGATCGGATGCTCCGTCTCACCTCAGCCCATAGCAACACCCGGTTACTTAACCCATTCTTGGTCACTGTGCCAATTTGGGAACACTTAAAATTAAGGGAAAAATTTAAATTGTTGACGCTAAATGTAATATGATTGGGTACAGTTTTATAATAATAAATAAATCTCCACCTTGTCGACAATAACGTCGCTCCAAACTCTACCGAAAAGGTGAGAAAACTCGCAAAAATGCCTAAAAAAAAAAATTTTTTTTTTCTCATTTCCTAATTCCTTTTATCCTCTTTAATTATAAAATCAACAAATTTTTGATGAATCTCTGCTAGTTTCATTTTGACCATTAATGGGTTAATTAATAAATGTACCCGACTAGAGTTTCTCGCGTGAAATGATTGGGTTTCTTTCTTGTTGTGTCAGAGTTAACTTGCTTCAATACAAACTTTGTTAGATAATCTCCGCGTTATTGAAAGCCTGTAATATTATAGCTATTAACGGCCGCCGTGATTGAGTTACGGGGATATTGTGTGGCGTCAGACGTTTTATTGTTCGCAATATTTATCCCTCGTCTGTAGCCTTCCCTATCCCGTCTGAATCTTATGCACTTTGGGTACTAGATCTTATTGCATGCTTTCCTGTTACGCACATTTCACAAATTTCTTTTATTTTGAACCACAGATCATGCATATAAGTAAATCAAACATGTCTTTTATTTTGTTCTGTTGCAATAGGTATACGATTTTTTATTTATTTATGATGTTTAGACGTTGTAGCGAACTGCCTCTATCCCCACGCAGCTTCCTGGCTTTTGTATTTGTTTCGCTTTTTTTTCTGCGCTCACCCCTAGAGTTGACAGTAACGTGCATTTCTCGATTGTACAGGCTATGCAAGCCAGAATACCACACCACTTTCGGGACCCCTCTACGGCGCCTCTACGGAAGCTCAGCGTAGACCTCATCAAAACTTACAAACACATAAACGAGGTAAGTCATATTTCATCTAAATATAGAGCGACACATTAATATTACACGAACAATCGGGCGCGTGCCGTAATTTGCAATTGATCATCGCATCGAATAATTTCCGATTGTTCGATTATTCCGGAATTAACTGGTGTCACCTGCGGTTATTAATTTACTTACTAGCACTGCGTTTGCAGCGGCCATTGTTGTTCGCCCCGCTCCAACTTTCGTAATCATTGTTTACACGATGCAAGCGGAAATTGCGGAAATTGCTCGGTTGCTCTTTACATGACGTGTTTTCAGTGCGTTATTAGATCCGCAAATAATAACATAATTTTTACCGCCGGTTTTTCCCAGATAAAAACCATGACAATTGAAAATGCGATACAACAAACACAGTGTTTTAGTTAAAAACGAAGCTACAGCCGAAGTAATCGTTGTTAAGGTTACAAAAGTACAAAAACACAACTTCTTAAGTACCTATCCTGATTTTATGCAAGCATAAGCAAACATTAACAAAGTCGCCTCCACACACCACTCACTTGCGACCTTTTTCGCCGGCCGTGGGCGACCCGTTGCTAGGAGGCGGCGGGCAAGCGTGGGAGAAAATTTATTGGGTCGTAAATAAAAAAAACTCTTCAATGAAAACAGTGACCGGGTTAATACTTCGAATGAAATTCGCAAACGTGTTCAATGCACCCACTTTGCATATGAAAGTTAAATTATTCTTGCACAGTCTTTTATCGCTGCTACAACGGTGAAGTTGAGGTTTCATCGAACCCACGTATTGTTCAAGTTAATTTATTTATGCCTCGATATTTATAGCAACCTCAAGGTTGCTATTGATTTTGTGCCTATCTGCAGAAACAATGTAGCAGCTCATAAGAATAGCGAAATCGATGATGATCTGCATGGATATGCGGCTAAACAAAAGCTCCGAATAGAGAACGCAACTACGCATTTGACCGTCGTTCACAATGCTGCGCTTACTGCGTTCTAGCATGGTGTGACCTTTACAGTCACGTGGGCGGTCAGTTTTCGCTGCACAGTGCGTTGTACTGCGCTGGCTGCGTCACCGCCTCCCTTCCGCGAACTGAGCGTTGTGACGTGTGCAACTCAAACGCGTGATTCTCTCGCACTGACAAAGGATCCGTTTCTGTAAAATAAAAATGCCGTCAATTTCGTTAACCGCCCAGCTGTTTCTTTAATTAGCTTTATCCAAATATTTACGTCCCTGAGCACGTGTTTTATTGTGTATAAACAGATACGTAGCTTTGTTTTTGTTTGTAGAACATTTCATAGATTCGGTGACAACGGGTGTAATAATAAAAACAGTGAGATAATAATGAATCGTTAACTACTTTTTGATGGTAGATATATTTTTAAATACATATACAAGTGTGAAATATTTTCTGTTTCTATTGACTGTAGGTAATATCGTGGCTCTCTTTTCTGTCACAGAGTCGCATTGTATTATTACTTACGATTGTTTTCGTGTAAATGCGAGGTTGTTTATTCCAGAGTGACACGAACTTCTTTTCCAAATTGATCAGTACGTCAACGTAAAACAAATACCCATCAAACATCCCAACTTTAAAGTATTTCACCGCTCATTCCCGAACTCATCGGTAATTAATCTCAAGATCCTCACACGTGTTCCCCGCTTTCACTTTATTTTTAAACCAGTATTAATAGACGTTCTATTTGAGTTTGCGGTGTGGTCGTTGCCCTATTTGGTCGTGTGTTTACATGGCGCCTCGCCAGGATCCGACCTGTGCTGCGATGCGACCGCCTACGTGGGAGGCGCGCTTCGCGGTAAAACGGGCCCAACCGTCGCACTTTTGTTTCAACGCGAATACTCTAATTATAGGTGAATACGAATTCTGTGACTCATATAATACAGCCCTAAACGCGGTGCTGACGTCATACTATATCGTAAAAAAATCAAGCTCAGATTGCACATGCGACGAAAACAATCGATAACATGCAGTTTTAGGTGGTAATAACATGTTTTGGACAGCGAGGTTTATGCGTCGTTGGAAATGCTTTTCGTCAACAATAAACACTGTTATCTGTAAAAATTTCGCTGCGTCGTGTTTTTGTTTTTGGTGGTTGTTCCTGCGAAATACATTAATAATGGGACTATCGAAGTAAATACACTAAGATAAACCAAAAGTAAATACTGCGGAAAAAACTAGGTTTAGGACACCTCTTTTATCTAACTTATACAACCTAAAAATATTCTTAACGTGTAACGTTTCGCATGCTCTGCCTACATTTGGGAACATAGGCGTGATTTATGTGTGTATGTAACTTAGTAAATCGATGGTAAATAATATAAATCATTGAAGTAAACAAATCAACGCGCCGAGTAATCGATACAAAGTATGTAACTACGTTACATTAGCGTCGGTATTCCTTACCTAGGTAGCAGTTTGCTAACACTATATTGCGGTTTCTCTGACCAAGTTCTGGTTTCAAATGACCCAATTGCGTCATTTTGAGATTCCGCTGACTGACAATTGATTTGCTAGACCGACCCGCAAGCATCCGTGGGCATATGTCAAATGTGACAAACATGCATTCAAAGCTTGCCCTTGTATGCGATCCCACGCTTACTTTTGTTTTTAATTGCCTAGTCGTTTCACTATGTTATCTTTATTTTAAGATTTTTTTTATCTCTGCGAGACTTGATTTTTTATTATGAATTGTCACTACTAAACGGTATTGTTACTATATTCGTGTGCCATTACTACAACCGAAATCGTGAGAAAATTGACAAATACTACTACCATACTACAGCTCAACGGACGCGCTTCCCAGAAAACTGAGACTGTAATTTCCGTTGTTTTGACGAAACTGCTCTCGATCCGTGAAAGCTTTAATTTGTTGAAGTCGTCATTGTAAATTACTGCTCAGTTCCTTCCAATAAATCTCAGTCTTAGGAACACGTAGCACGTTTTCCGTGCCGTGACAGCCCAGAGAAATCAGACATACCATCTGCAAGACCGCCTTTGAGCAACCGATGGAATTTGTTTGCTTGCCGTCAATTACTTGCGATGAAACCAATAAAAGAAATAGAGGAATCTTTTCTTTATCCCCTTTGCGGCCGTGATCTATAATGCTGGGCCTTATTATGAATCATAACCCGCGCGATATCATAAACCGCTCCGACAGGGTATTCAAATGACACATTATTCTGCGTGAAGCAACGTCTGTCTGCAACTGCACTAAATGCAATACCAGGGGACAATGACTAGGTTGGTGGGCGAGTTTCGCAAGCGGCCGGTCCATGCCAACACTCAATCGAGTCAAGGAGACCGCAGATCGGAATCTAACTTTACTAACGAGATCTGTTATAACCTAACAGGATATATGGTTGCTATACCTCCACTTCGATTCGGAGAACTCTGGTTTTTTTATGACGAGCCGGCAATTTCAAAACAGAGTTCAACATTAGTCTATTCTATAATCTATACCTATTAAGCTTTGTGTTTCGATGTTAAATTTTGATCGTGAATTTCATTTCGAGACTGGGAGTGGCAGAGAAGCGTACTTTCAGCGCTTTTTAAAAATGACTATTTTAATTTAACGTTGCTTTATCTTACGTTAGGTTTTGTTAACTGTGTTTTAAAATTAATAATTTATGATAGGAACTAGTAGGAAGTAACAGATATACAAAGTCCGTTTTGTGAGAGCTTTGTGAGATACAAAAGTACATCTCCTACCATCGCTCACATTCTTGTTCAGTTGAATTTTATCGTGTTTATACGACACGACTGGCGGAACACCAGCTGTTCGAGTTATCCGGCAATTAGCGATATCGCCCATTCATGGTAACGCTTCATTTCATGTGAAAACCAAACTCGCAACCGACTGTGCTAGACTAGAGATTGAAACATGATGCACGCCTCTGGAATTCCCAACTGTTGTGATAGAGGTGTTATATAGGTAATACGAAATTCTGTAATCTCAAACTCGATCTCATCTAAGCTTTGTTGAAATTATGAAATAGAAACAATCGCCGGCTGATAAATATGCTTTCAACAGACGATGAACACGATTTGCAAATAATTAAAGCATTGATTTATAAACAGCGAGCTGAGTCGAATTCTAACAGAACATGCACCTAATGAATTTTAAACGACTCTACGCCCTTAGTCACATGTCTGCAACTAAACACACAAGTCTTGATCACGAGTGCTGGTAGAGAACAGTAATGCAAGCGGGCCAACTAAACTGAGTCAAGGTGAGTGCGCGACGTCACATGCTGTTGCCACCCGGATTATATTGTTCAAGCGATGGCGCCGGCCCATTGCTCGGACACTCTAGGCCTTCACTCGCGACTACTGACTGCTCAATGCACTACCCATAGCATTTATTTGCTACGAGAGAGTTGTGGCTTTTTCCTCATCCATTTTGCCGCCCGTTACGGTCTGAGTCACCTCCTTATTTGATCAAACGAGCCTTCTAGACATTCCAAGTGTGCTGCTAGTTTTTGTAACTTTCATCCTCTGTTTGTATTGGAACGCTGTATAATGCTGTCTAAGATATTTATATTTTTGACGTCAAATAACAAACGCTTAGCTCTTGAATAGGCTTTGTCTGAACTAAAAATATCGTGCGATGGAACAGTTACGTTACCTTATATTATGCGAAACGGCGAGGGGCGTTGCGAATCCTTTTACGAGCGTTGTGTGCGTACGAGTATTTCGTTTGTACATTCGGAATGAGGAAAATTTGCTCAAGCACCAGTTCTCCTTCCCCGAACTCTTACTTTAATTTTATACGGAAAGAAAGTTTGTCCGGAAGAGGTCATCCAAAGATCTTGCGGAGGATCTCGACAACTTAATGCCGACTTCACTTTATTTGCACCACTTAAAAGTTACGGAAACATTAGTTTAAATTATTGTCGGTTCGAGAACAATCTCACATTCTTAAAATTAGCCGAGAATGATGTTGTTAAGGTTGAGCAACATGCAGTAGTTTAAAGGAAAAGAAGGTCCCATTGTTATACGATTTTAACCGGATAATTAAGTCCTAGTTAAGGCATGTTTAGAATTCCCTCCCGAAATGTGTAAAGCACCGAAAGTCCCGACGTCACGCAATCTGCACATATTTAAATTGTGAACACCGAATATAAATGGTTATGGCAGTTAAAACAATTTTTTGATTGAAAAGAATTAGAACGGCTACGAAAAGGTTTCATTATATTGTTATACGGTTCGTAACCGACAGATTGCGTGCACAAAAACAATGATCGACATTTGTTGCCAAAGCCCCTAATACCGAAAAAGCGAGTTAAGCACCCAACAATAAAACTATTCGCGGCCTCCCTCGGATATCGTTACCGAATTTAACCGCTCGTTGCTATGGGGCTGTACAATTGTACATTGGAAATTCAGCGGAAACCAGAGGCCGTCCCTGCACGAGCCAGGCTATCGGTGCCAAGGTGTCCGCTGCCTTACTAATTGCGTGTTAAAATTTACTTGACATCGCGCGGCCTTCCTCCGCGACCAGACTAGCTAAACCCCCGTGAATCTTCCGCGCCCGACGAACACGACAAACCCTCGTGGCTCAACACATACTGGCCAGCCAAAGGGGATTTACTCGGAAACGTTCACGTTTTCGATTACGTTGTTTCTCAGGTGGTCTTCTACTACAACCTTGTCACACTTAAAGTTAACCCTAATGACTGTGGTATTGAAACTTTCGGGCCACCTGGTAATACGCATTTTAGATTCAGTATTGTTTAATTTTAAATCGAGTACGAGCGACAAGGCTCTAAACGGCGGCAGATATCAAGCTGTGCTATCACTATCAGTTGATGGTGTTTCGAATGTATGTCATGCCCATAACCCGCTGATAATTATGTGTTTCAAGGCGATTATTAAGTAACCGATTTACGTTGCTTTGTTTACATGTTTTAATAATATGTAGTTTTTATCTTTGACGTTCTTAGTTTAGTAAAGTTATAGTATTGTATGTAATTACTAATAATATTACTAATATTAGTACGTATTTTTTCTGTTAGTAAGGTAAAGGGTATTAATTTAGCTTAAGCAATAATGTATCTAGTAGATATCCACGGAACAGTGCACAACAATATTCTGCATCGCCGATTTTCTATTCCATCAATTCTAATTGACGTTTCGTTTGATTATACGATGATCTGTATGATAAGGTATGTTTTTTTTATTTAATTAAAATCTGGCTAATATTAATTATACTTTTAAATAACGTTTAATTAACACTTATTACACTAGGCGTATAACATACATACTTAACGAGCACACGATTCTATCGGTTGTTCGATACTCGTTTTACTATAGGTCACGACCTGATTAGAGTACATAACATAACTTAACACACTCGAGATTCATCACTACACTAGGTACGCGTCAGAAAGTGAAATTCCAACCAAAGTTTTACTTAAATCGGCACTGCAACGGCTGCAATTTTCGGCGAAAATTATGTGACAATACATTTGCGATGACTTCAAATCAATGCCAGCCGGCCTCGTTTCGTCGCGGGCTATAAACACTCCATTTATAGGATGTTTCCCACCAAGATTGGAATAATACGAATAATTATAACGTTCCATTTCCAGAAATTAACATTTCAAAACGACCCCGCAGCTTTTATTTCACCCCTAAAATAATGTCTTCATTCAATTCGAGAGAAATAATTTGTCGTGCCCTAAATTAATTTCTAAGTTTGCTGGATATTATTGTACCGCTGAGTGGGGTCTAATTTTCTCGATTGTTGGCTTGAAAAAAATAAGAGAATACCCCCTTATTTACCTACTTCTGCTGTGTATTTCTTGTTCGTGTGGTGACCTGTTTAGGTGTATGCCGTTGATGATTTGTTTCTTGTAAAGCTATTATAACATAGCGTTAGAGATGCGCCGAGTACTCGATTATTGCTCGTTTCTCGGCATACTCGGTATGTTTTTACTATTTGTTTATAAATACTATGATTAACCGTTTTTTATAATTTAGTCGCAGTCGATACGTAAGCAAATGGTTGTTAACGGTTTAAAAAAGTATATTTTCTGTTTATACATATATGTTACAGAATGCACAGTAAAATAAAATAAAAATAACTTTACGTAAGCGCCAACCCAGACCCCGCAATTTCATATTGCGAAAGATTTAAACCTGTCTTAACGCCGAAACCTCCGCTTGAACTGAACCGAGTAATTCAGCCGTGTACTCGGTCTGAAAACTTAAAACTCGGTTACTCGGTAAAACCTTTAGATACTACTCTCATCTCTAAAAGTATGCACCAGGTAAAGTAATCGAAATCTGTTAGCTCAGCGAACGTAATCCAAACCGAGACCTGAACTGGAGCTTAAGTTAACGCTAACGCAAAGCCACGTAATCCAAGTAGGGAGGTTAAAACGGATTTTTTTTAAAACAACAATGCCTTAGTAATTGGATTGTGTCAGGAGCGATTGGGCGAGCCATGCAGGCGGCCGGCCGGTAATCTCGTTTGTATGGTTACCGGCAATTAACCACCAGCGCCCAGTCCACTGCGAGGGCGACGGACAGCAAACAGTCTACGATTCTTACCGTTGCTGTTCGTCAAAGACTTTTCCTCCCATCGGATTTTACTGACCCGTGTGGTGTTGGTTTAGAATAACACGTCTTCCTTTCTTCTGTGGATGTCGTAAGAACTAAGTGAACTTTCTCCCACCACTAAAATCTAGAGTTTGATGTTGAGAACCTGTTAACTTTAAGCCTAAAATATGCTAGAAGTGGTGGCAAAATGTGAATAGTTATAATTATGTGACGTCTCTTATGCTCTGTTACCCCATTTTGGAATATGGGTGTATGTGTGTATATTTCACGCCTGACATTACTAATTGTTTTTCATATCTTGACAAACATACTGGGGTCCACATTGATCAAATCTCCTTGCACGTGGGATAGGCTACCTATCACTTACTGACGTCTCTAGTTAGACAGTGATAGGTATAGTCTATCTCGCGCGCAACTATTCGCACCCTGTCCTGCTAAGCCGGCTTATGAGTTTGCCTTGCTAGGCGGTATGGTCAGTGTGGACCTAGCTAAAGAAAAAAAAAATACGTAAAGAAATTGGTGGTGGGATTTGAATTACGGTACCACACTATTTCCAAGTCAGCAACCGTTCACCCCAACCAAATTAACGAATTGCACATTGCGTTGTCTCAATTTTGTTTTCTTTATAGATAGGTTAGGCCCATCTGTAAGCTACCTTTATCTTTGTGTTTTTGTCATTGTTTGTTGACTTGCGCACTATGAATTATTCATGAAAGTAAATAACGAAAATAATCATTCATTAAATTATTATTTTGATTGGTAATCATGAAAACCGTTGCGGCCTTTCGTTAATCATCGTTTTTATGAACGCTAATTTAATAAACAATTTAATTAATTTATGCACGTTTTTTTCGTTTCTTGAGATCACCGACTGCATAATTCTCAGCCGTGGGTCGTGGGAATGCAGTGCCTAGTTTTTGTGAGGCGTCCGTGAACCGAACGGGCGTCGCATATTTGTTTGCAAAAAAATCAATACCGTGTCGAACACGAAGCGGAATTCGCAGCTCGGACCAGAGATAAACATGCGAGGAACTAGGACCGACTTATGGCCTATAAAGTCTTAATAATCCATTAAGCAAATAAGTCTATCTGTACCAGACAGGCCGCAGTCGACAGTCCTAATAGTGTTAATTTTATGAAGATTACTTAGTTGCTAATATCTCGGCGTTTCTCTGTAATAAAATAAGTCTATTAGTGGTGTTGTAAAAGGAATGAAACTGGGGTGGTAAACAGAGCCATCCTCGTTTAGTGCCTCTACAGAGAGCGTTAATCTCGTTTTTCGCAATTAGTTGGCGGCCGCCTCTATTGCCCGCCGCGGTGGGGGTAAATACGCTTCACCCTTTTACTTTTATTCTATTTTTTCCTAACCCAAATCTTTTCACCGTATCCCATCTCTATGTGTAAACCTGGGCTTCTGTTCCATCATAATCGCCCATACAAACTGGTTCCGTACAAGGTGCTACGTATTGTCTAGACAGTTTTATAATAATAATTTCAGCGTCTCAACGATTTCAAGGCTATCCGTTGACGGTAAACGGATAGAGCCGGCTTGTTTACACAATTGTGTACGAGTATGTAAACTTTTAACGTGTGTTGTCGAGTGTGAGAATTAAGTGGAAATATTAACAAAAATAACACGAGTTCGTCGAACTGCGTAGGAGTATGAGCCGAGGTCACCTTTAGGTCACCTGTGTCACCTTGTTTCCGAAACTCGATCGGCGACAGTTATCACGAGAACGAACAAACTGAACTACATTTAATTTAATCTCGCTCAAAAAAAAAGAATCGTTTGCAGACTTGGAAAAAGACATCCACTTAATAAAAATTTATGTTGTTAAAAGTGTAGTTTATTAATCAACCCTTAGCAACGCTATCGCATTGGTTTGTTCTCAATAAAATCTCAACGAAGAACTGCGGAAACGTTTACCATCCGTCACGTCAGACGCGTGTAAATTGAGTCACAATTGGCCGCATCTTGTTTATCACTAGTTTTTCTTTGAATATCCTTCCCAGGTATTCTTAATTGCGGTAAGACGATAGTTATCCAATCGCAGTCGGTGCATGCAAGGCCAGAGAATGAATCAGCTGATGACTGCTGACTCACGGCAACCACTCGGCCGCACCTTAGCAATTGTCCAAACAGCTGACGAGACCAGCTTACAAACTTTGTGCGTCTGCGGGGGTGTTATTCTCCACTGTTACGGCTATATCAGGCTTAGAAAGTTAATTTTTCGATGTTTATGATGGCTAATTTGACAGTCCGTCGCTGAAACTGAAACAGCCATAAACATACATAAGATTACAGAACAATATTTTCAAAGTATACATAGTAAGGCACGAAGCTCAAATTTAAAGTAAAAATTTGAAAAAGGACTGAACTTGTTGATTTGAAGTTACTTAAAACTGTTTAGTTTGTCAGTTAGATTACAAAAAAATTACAAGTATTTTTTCTTTTGTCTGACAAACTAAAAATTAGGAGGATACAGTGCTTTAAAATACAGTTTATAGCTCGGAGTCACAAACGCATTAACTACAAAACACATAAAATTAGCAAACACAGAACGCCATGAAAGTACAATGATATATTGTTAATTCAGTCGTCATCCCTATTATAATATTAGCTTGTCAAGTTTTTTGGTCACTACGTGTTTCTGACAGGACTTTCAAGGTGTATATTTACTGCTTTTTTCCTTTTAACTAAATTGGGAAACTTGCCTATCCTTTTATAAAACACACTGAAGTTATATTCGACCTAATGGTTGAAATGCAAACATAAATCGTATGCATCATGCTGGTTTTACCCACGCGATAAAGAAACGACACGGCGCCAGTAACGCTCCATACAATAAAGTGATAAAGAATTATTTATCCTCTTCGCGTCATGGATTTCCATACACAAGTCACATAGTCAAGTTCGGAAATTTTAGGTTGTGTTTTATGGCAAACAAAAGATCCGAAAAAGTCATTTTCGTCCGATGACACGTTGTCTAGAAGAGCATCAGCTGTTTCGACTTTCCGTTTCGTCACTATTGTGCGGATTGTGCTGGAAATTCTCACGTGTTTTATCTTGGTAGTTTGATGCACCGTCATCTGTAGATTTAAGGACAAATTGAGCAACAATGGTATTCGCGAGCCGCGTTCCCATTCGCCGGGGCCCGCTCAATGAGTCAGCTGATGTGGCAACGGCCAATGGTGACTCACTCTGATCTCATGCAGGTACGAATAAGAATCTGTGAACACGGCACATATCATCGACACGGGTTTCATCGCTATAATTGGAAATTCCACACGTCTGCTCTTAATTAGCGTCGACATCTATATGACATTAACTACTATAGAAATTATGGCGTCAATGTTAGCTTAAATCTCTTTGTGGTGTCGGCTTTAGAATTATATCACTCTATTTTTTCCGCGGATGTCGTAAGAGGGGAATGAGGAAAATTGGTAAAGGTATACTTTAGCCGATAGTGTAACAACCTGTCACTTTTTACCTCTTTTGTGACTCGGTACCCAAAAATTAAGCTAAAAGTGGGTAAAATACGTGAAATACCTCGTGGAATTGTTTGTGTTGTTTTGTGTGCTCTGCCTACCCCGTTTAGGAATAAAGGCGTGATGTATGTATGTAGCTCTGGCTAAGTCCACCTGAAATAAAACGATACAGTTGTGTAAAATATCGGTAATTTCAACATCAAACTTTGTCACAGGCGGCTGGCATTGCGGATTTCTCTCGCGTCCTTGTCGTTGCCAAATGACTATTTAGCGGAAAATTGTTTTGACCTACCGTCGCTCTACTCTCGTTCCCTTTAATATAGGCTTGTTTACTAATTACCCTAGCGCCACGCTGCGTTACCGGGAAACCCCGTAGGCAACCACACGAATAAACCCCGTTTATCATTACCATGAAAAGGATAAATAACAACGTTTAGGTAACTACCACAGCAGCACAAACGGAAGTTTGAAACTATATTTAACACCTAATTTGCAATGCCAGCCAATACCATCTGATGCCAAAGTTATTTCCAATAACGATGCTGAATAAATAAGGGGTATACTTTAAAGTCAGCATGCTTGCTTTCCTGCAAACTGTAGACGAGCAGTGAACTGTACTGTTGTTGCTCGGCTCCGAAACTGGAATTTCTAGTTCTGTGATGTATAAATCTTGCACTTCCGTACTTGTACTCCTCTTGCTTGTTCGGAATTTCCACGAGTGGTTAAATTGGGTGGAAGAAAACGCTTTAAACAACAGACGGGGCTGGCGGTATTGATTTTGTTGTTAAAAATAGGTTCCCGTGCAATGGTACAATAGTATTGTTTGAGGCAAGTAATCCCTGATCTAGTTATATAATTGGCTTAGGTGACGTCAATGGTGGAGCCGCTGTGACGCGGAGACGCACGCGCCGTCGATAACCGCCCACTCTCGTTTTCGTTCTGACGTCGACTGATAAGTTGATAGCAGCATTTATTGTAAGTCATATGAGCCCGGCCTGGAGCTACGGCCGCCTACTTTCGCTGCCGAGCTCAGATTTGATGCGTTCAACTTTGAACTACCATACGGAATCCAAGTCATGACATCTATCTGAGTTCAGTGCTTGTAGTCGGAGAATAGGTAGATTTCCGGAGGTGTATTTTAACTAATCGAATATCAAAAACTAATTGGGCAATATTAACCTTTCCGAGTATCCATATTTTTGCAGTTGTTTTGCCTGATTATTATTTAAGAACCGGCTTAGTATGGCACGGCACGAGTCGAATTGCGCGTGATGCCCTGCCGTCTGCAGGTCCGAAGTGATGCGAGACACTTAAGTGTCACATGATATACTAAAAACTCACAGGCAATTACACTTCAGACAGGTCAAAAGTCTATTAATGGCTCGTATCTACATCCACAGATATCCACAGAGCACCTCCTCAATTAGCCGTCAACGTTACGTTAGTAGCGTTCGTCTTACCGTACTTAACTTAACCGTCAGGTGGGGCATTATGTCTCCTTAGTACACAATCACATGCCTCTGCATTTTGATATAGTAAATGGCGCATGTCTGATTATGTCGTTACTGTTAGCTATCCAAATGGTCTGCGAACACGCTTTGGTTATTGCATTCAAAACCTACTGCAACATCATGCAGCGAAATGACGTTTGTCACGTCGTGTTTGCACGTGATTTAGAATGTACTAGAATGCCGTTTATTCACTCAAATAGAATAATTATCTAAGCATACCTAATTGGTCAGACATCCGGTATCATTAATTTAATTATTAACAAATACTTGCTCAACTCAATTATTGTTTGACATTTCCATCTAAAAGGCTTATTGTTTAACGTTCAGTTCGTTGGCCGGCCAGCCAGACAATAACTTTTCCTCAACCTCCTCATTAAAATTAATAATAACTTCCAAAACAGCAACAATATCCCCATAGAAATAACACGTGCTGGAAAAATCCTTTATTGCCGCCATATGTCATCGTTTAAAATAAACCTGCCAAGTACGAGTCGGACTCGCGCACGAAGGGTTCCGTACCAAAAACTGCAAAAAATCAGAATTTTTGTATGGGAGCCCCCCTTAAATACTAATTTCATTTTTATTCAATTATTTATTTTTAAAGAAGATATTTAATTAAACATTCTGAGAGCATTTCAAGTATTAACCTGTTACAGTTATTTAAATAGATCCAAAATAGAAAAAAAAACACGTTTTTTGTATGGGAGCCCCCCTTAAATACTAATTTTATTTTATTTTAATTATTTCCTTTTAAAGTAAGTATTTAATTAAATATTCTGTGAGCATTTCAAGTATTTACCTGTTACGGTTATTTAAATAGATCCAAAATAGCAAAAAAAAAACACGTTTATTGTATGGGAGCCCCCCTTAATTATTATAATTGTTTTAATTTTAGTATTTGTTGTTATAGCGGCAACAGAAATACATTATCTGTGAAAATTTCAACTCTCTAGCTCTCACGGTTCGTGAGATACAGCCTGGTGACAGACAGACGGACGGACGGACAGACAGCGAAGTCTCAGTAATAGGGTCCCGTTTTTACCCTTTGGGTACGGAACCCTAAAAAGGTCCAATGTTGAATGAAGCTAATCAGACTTTGTAAGCCACTCGTGAATGCCCCCGATCGGTCAGTGTGAACAATGCCATTGCCATGCGGCAAAACATCCGGTCGTTATCGCTTATAAAAGTTTCATAGAAACCTTATCACTAATTGACCAGAGCGGATGTAGTTCTGTCTATTGGGGCTCACTTTCACACATCCTGCTAAAAGGCACTTCGACGTAATGCCAAGTCATGTTTTAGAGTATTCACCAACACCCGCTAAGAGGCCAGTCGCAAGAATTTCTCCTACTTTGACTACATAATCCGTTAACTCGACCAGGAAGGCGAGATTTTTGCTTCCACTGGCGAGTAATTTAGTTCCGCGATCCATTTATCTAGAGCCTTCGTTACATAACCGTCATACACGGAAGTGCAGCCGTTCGGTGGTTCCGAGCGGCTGTTGCCAGGCGGCGCGGCCGGATGAATGGCGGGCGGCGCGCGCGCAGTTGCGCAACGCGGTGACGCGGCGTCGCGTCCGACGGAACCGTTGCTTGTTAGTATGCAGAATGTGCGCGCGTTGAATCCGTGCCGGTCGCCATACCATTGTAGAGTTGTGCCTGCTCGGTCTTCAAAAAGAGCGCTCCGATCTAGTTCAATCGGTAAAAGGAACTAGTTCGCTCTTTTGGCTCCTTGCTCCTTTCCTTGCTCCTTGCTCCTTTCCTTAGTTCAGAGCCAGAGCGTAATTTTGAGAGCTGGGAAGGAGTAACTCTTTTCGTCCTAGGTCCGAAATGAAGGACGCGGAACTAAATAGTTTGATATGAAAATACTACTAAACGTAACAATGTATTTAATTATGCATTTTAAACGAACTATTAAAATAAATTGCACATTTCAAGAATGCTTATTTTTGGCAAATATTTGAATAAGTTATGCGTCTCACTCGCACTCGGGCAGCACACGCCTTGAAAGAGTCTCGCCTTGTCTCGTTCACACAGAGCGGCGCGCTCCCGCTCCGTGCTCGCGCTACATTACGATTCAGGAAAGGAGCGCGGGAGCGAGATCGAGATCGACTTATATCGTTTGTGAGGAACTAGTTCAATTCGCTCTGTGGCAGGATTCGCTCTTTTTAGCTCTTTGCTCCTGACCGACACAAGCCTATACCATTGCGCTTACGGTGCCGATCGATGCGCGATTGTTTCCAACCAAATTCCACCGCCGTTTCGCGAGCGCGAAAGATGCGCGGTTTAAATATAACCGTGATTATTTCGGGCACTCTCTGTCATCTGGCATTTCCTGAGTTGTATTGTACTAGTTTAATCTGATCGCTTAGCGAAAACTGCTCCGTTGCCCCTATTTTATAGGAAAATGATTGAAATAAAAAAAAGAGGAGATTTAATGGAACTAAATTTATTTAAACGTGCTAGTTATATTTGAGAAACGACTTTAAGTAACATGTTCTAAAATGTTCTTCCTAAGCATAAACTAAGCTAGAAAATTATACTGGAAACTGGAAATACTGTCGGTCGACATTATTGTGTACCTAACTTACCGTTCGAATAGCAAGTTGCACAACATGAAAAGCGCACACACTGTGCTTATAGGGTTGCCACTTTTCTAATTTCAATAAATCCTCATACGGTATTAAAAAGGTGACAGTCATGTATTTTGTCTTTAGTTTGATACATCCACGTCAGAACATCAGCTTTAGATGAACCTAAATCAACGTCTTCAGTTGTACCAAGAACACCGACAACCACGCGAGTGATAACGTTATAAAGCGCGGTAACCCTACCAGTCGCGACACGACCGGGCCCCAGAAACTTTGCTCATTAGCAGCTATGCTTTTATGACGAGTGTGATGTCGTCATCCGCGGCTAGGGCTGCTGCTCCCTCAACAGTCACTTTAGGACATGTGGACGCGAACTGAAACAAACGAGCGTCGTTGATAATTAGACCAGCATTAGTTTGCGTGTTTAAGGATCGGTTGAAGGAGACCAGGAATTTAAGTTTTTTGAAGTTAGGAGATAGATGTTAAGATATTAAGATGATAACATGACCGGGGCATAAACTGCTCCATTGTGGCAAATATTATTAAAATACAAATACGAACAAATTCTTCATTGAACACCATAAAATGAATAGGTAGGTTAGTCATGTAGGGTAGAGTATAAAATTTACGTCACTTATTTTATTATTTGCTTAAAACGAATCACTCATCTGACTGAAGAAACCCTCGACAATCATACAGAAATATATTTTGTCACACGATTTGTAAAATTTTGTTAAACTTTTTACCACAGTTAACTATAGAGAATTGGATTTCGGGCGAGACAGCCCTACAGCTGGCCCTATGCGTTAAGGAGGGTTTTGACTTGTGTAAATTTGAGTTTCGGCGTATAATGATGGTGCTCGTCGCTGGCAATGCTCAGCCGCGCGTGTCCAATTGTGGTGTTGATTGACTAACTAACGATGCCAATTGCATCAAGCATTAGGCCATTTAGTTTTGTTCTGGCATGATTGCGTTTGTTGGAAAAATGTGTCATTTTTTTTTAAATAAAGCGTTTTTGCTACTTCGGAGGTGCTAAGACTCCATTGTCTATCCGCCCGTTTACCGTTCATGTCTTAGTCATGAACTCTCTGACTCAATTAGTCGTCCACTCTTTTATGTTTGGATTTTGTAACATAAATTATAGGCTTTTACTTGACACGCGTGCTCCCGAACTCGGACCACATCTTTTATTTCTTGCTGGCGTTATTGTTGTTAAACGTGAGCCATGTATAAGAAAATTTAAAACTATAACGTCCTCTTTAATTGTGAATGAATGAAAAGCCATTTCCTTATACTACCTGAGCTTTTTTTACAAAACGGTAAAACGAGTTCGTATTTGCCGAATCATATCGTGCGACCAAATCATATTGAAAGTTTAATTATGTGTACAATAATCTAATCTACTTATTATGAAAATAACATATTACCCTTTGTAATTAGCTCTACTTATTAATCATATAGTCTACCTTTTTTTATCTTGCGATAGTAAAATTTTATACATTATTTGAAAGATATCTATTACATATCTATTTAGAAGCAAGCTTTCTAATTTCATGGGAGTTTTGAGACTCATTATTAAGAGTAAGTAGTAGTGTCTACTGTTTCCTAAATCAAATCTTAACATACTTTGATGTTTGAGCCCGTCCAGACTTTGCATCGTACACATGATTCAGATGATAGCCTCAAGGGTAGAAACTTTTCACCTGCTATCAGAACAACGGGGTGAGTTTGTATTTTGTTGTTCGCTGGTTACTTTGTCTTACATATATGCATAAATATCATCAAATCGAACTTCTATTAGGCATCTGTTTTTCTGAGCAGTAACACGAAATAGGTTCACATGCAAGAAAGTATTGAGCCAAAATTCTCGGCCTGTCATAGTTACGTTTATTATTCAAGGTAACTTTGTGTTTTGTAATTGTACTCTGTATACCAACTTGCCCGAAACAGCAGTAACTTGCAACAAAATATTTTTTGCTGAATATTATGACGGCATGTTTACGTTAGGTAACTTACCTAGGTCGGTCGTTAACGAATCGGGTGCAATCATGTTTGCCTTCTCAGCTTAGTACTGTGGTAAAGAAAATTAGAATTTATTTGGCAATACAAAACTGGCTAGGCTGAAATTCATTTTATGATGTTATAAAATGTTAGCAATGCTATAGATGAAAAGTTTCATCGATTCAATCTTTTTGTAGCGAGTTTTCTCCGCACATGAGAACCCATCGATGAATAAACTGTTGCTTCACAATGCGCCTCAACGTGGCGCCATGAGGAAAATCAAACAAGTTTCAAGAACACCACCAAGTCCTTGAATTCGCACATAGTACAAACAAATGTAATCGTGATCATATTCGTAGAGCGAATAAGTAGAAGTCGGTCGAGTCGAGCACAAAAACAAGTGTAATAACCTCGTGGCCGTTGCCGCTTCGGGGGCCAGGTAGCAAGCCATAACCGTCATCCGAGAGCCGGCGACAAATCACCAGCCACTCCAGTCACCAACAATGTGAGGATTACCGCCGAAATCCTCGCTCCCGTAAAGAACACTATCACTATTCAAGACTCCGCGCTATTGTGTCGAGACCCCGAGAGCCCTCTTCACGCGACACCCACTCTAAATGTTTGATTTATACGTTGCCACGAGGAAAAACCTCACCAAATTGGCTTACAATAACAATAAAAATATTGCAAAAGGAGACCGATGCATTCCGGGAAATGCACTGACGTCGGACCGTGTAGGATGCTCGCCATGCTCGCTCTAACTATCTCACCTATTGCCACATGAGTTTGAGACTTGCGATTCATTATATTAAAGCGATATTCGTTCGCGGTTATGTGGTCGCACGTTGGGGCGTTGGCCTGTTGAGAATGTTTGCCGCTGACCTAAGTGGTCAATAATGATCTGTTATCCAGTTTATACTACGTATTTTCTTTGCTGTTTCTCGATAAAGAGGGGAGCTGTTATTTTTACGAAAGTATGAATGTTATTCAATGTGACGATAGCGCACTGTCAGGTGCACATTTTGCTCCTTTGAGACGGCAGTGCTTGTTCTTACCGCCCGAAGTAATTAAAACGGCATCGCCAGCGAAGTTCATTATGAGACTTAATCAGTGCACGGCAAGACTGTTAACTACCTGACCAAAAAGCGAAATGTCGAATGTTTTAGTTTCTCTTTTCAAAGATGCCGCTCAGGTATTTTATAAAATAGAGTAGTATTGTTTTATTATTCTTTAAAACTCAAGGTGCAGTAAGAGCAAGGTTTGCGCAGAATGCCAAAAAATCCGACTGGTTAAGTTGGACTACTGCATCCGCACCAGACCTGCAGTAATCCGTGAGATGGTTTCTGCGCGCTGTATATTAAGTCGGCAGTTGCGCCCGTCTGTCCTAGATCAACCGTGCCGGGTGGTCCGCCGGACCGACTGCGATTGTTCTCGATTCGCTACTTTTTACCTGCGTTCGACTTCGGATGAAAACGCCCGCGCACTGATTCCCGATTGCTTTTAAACTTGCAATACTTTTTAAAGTTTTTAACTTCTCCCTGGGCGATTAACACCGGCGCTTTACAATGTATCGCAAATCGAAATAGAACAATGAGTCATTTTATACGAGTGCTTCCCTGTTCAGCTTCTTTTGGGGATTTCATCGCCATTGGTTTTAGTATTTTAGTTTTACCTCCATGGTTTAATGCTATAGTTTACACGTGATCATATTTTGTACACGACGTCTGCGCCATGAGTCTGACCTAGATCAGCGGGGCGCTCGGTAAATTAGCGGTTAGTTGTTTTGTCGTTAACGCCGCGATCGCAGCGCGTTGTAATCAACGTTTTTCTCCTAGTCGGTAGCCTTCGTGAGTAGGTTAGGCCGCGCATATCAGCCGGGTTATTTCATGGCTATACGTAATTTTAATATGTGTATTAAAAGAGTCACAGCATTACCCTGGTACATACATAGCTCAAGTCATCCTTTTACTTTCAAGTATAAAATATGCTTATCCGCGCTTTGTTTCTTATCCTGTTTCCTTGTCTCACGCGGGTTAAGCATTGTCTTATTTTGAAGCATTCATCGCTTAACAATCACTTGGAAATAACATTTATTTCAAGCTTTCAAGGCCCTCGAGTTCTGTTTACAGTTGTCGCCACAGATTTATAGCGAACTAGATGACTCAAGTACTTTGCGTGCCAAAAGGAAGAGCAATGCTCCTCTTTTGACGCGATTTTATTTAGTTTTATAACGCTTAGATTAGGTTTAACTGCCTAGAGACAAGATAACTTGAATAAGGCGGCATCATCTTTGAATGGATTTCACTCGGACTGTCAATTCCTATCACTAAAGAGCTAACGTGACGATACCTAGTATACCTACCGTTGAGAAAAAGTGACACGCTTGGTTTTCATACAAATGCAGGAACTCGCGGTATCTAGTTCGATATAAGTCTGTGGTTGTCGCTCTTGTTCGAGGGAATTTACTCCGATAATAGACGTCGGATTTAAGTTTAAAAATAGAACAGACGCGACAAGCGGACATGGGATGCGTAGGTGTTGCCATTGGCTACCAGCGAATAAGGTTACGCTTTGAAAACAAATATTGACGTAGACGCAGCTTCAGCTACGACGTCGCTGTAGTTAGGTCAAGTAGCACCTTGGTCCATTGGACGGACTTTATATTTAGGTTATTGTTCTCACTTAATAGCCTCCTTAGACACATACAATAACGAAGAAGTAAATTTTTATATGCTATTGTTATTTCGAGCTTGTGAATCTGAGCCCGGATTTAGCAGAAACGTAGGTTTTTATTTAAGCTTCCGATACGCGGGACGTGTGATGGCGCACTTCCACTCGAGCCCTGATTGTGATTGTGACGTCGTCAATGGCTTATTTTATTTTCCCCTGTAGGTACTGTAACTAAGCCCCGAAGGTAGCGCTTTAAATATAGCTTAATATCGTGTCGCTTGTTTTTTGTCTTACAATTGTGAAATGGTAAATGTTTCAGCCGGAATAACTTTTTTTACTAATCTCATGTTGTGATCGCGGCCAGTTTAACGTTTTTTTTTTTACTTAATTGTTTTTGTATTTGTTGTTACGCACATATTTTTGTGTCCTATATGACAATAATTCGGATCGAGATCGGAAATGGATTTTATTCTTATCTGTTTTGATGCCATGATTATTTGATTAAGTATGTCAATGTGGTGAAATTTTATTGTCATTAGACGAAAACTCACACTGTCGCAACCAAATTGAGTTCCATAGCTGTACTTAGGTATCTAATCCTTGCACCTAACTATGTTCCGATAAAATGTAATTAACAGTTTGTTGGTTACCGGAAAATAAATACAACTATCATTCCCGGAAATTTCTAGATACAAAAACAATATTGTATTTCAATTTCCTGGAACGAATAGTTATTTACAAGTGCTAACGAGTGTCGACAAGGAATTATCAGTCGCTTCTGACAGTTGTTTACCGCAGTATCGGGTTCGAAATGAACAGCAGTGTCCCCTCTATTTGCCCAACTAACCGCGAGTCGGGAAACGGGTTTGCTAATTACTTATTCGATGATAATCTACAAAATACCGATTAATACTCCTGCCAATATAAAACACAACAAGTCCAACACGATTCCTAAACGTCGTTTACTGAAAATTTATATATTATACGCCAACGTATCGACCGTAGTTCAAAATGTGTCACCGTCCTACTTTCAACACGGGATTCCCGTACTAATTCAGGCAGCTCATTTGAAATCATTGAAGTGTAAATTTCATGTCACCAGCTCGTAACTAACCCCGACAACAATGTAACGGTGTAGAAGTCGGACACGTCAGTTTGGACACCAGTTACAAAGTCTAGACTGGTCAATAGCAAAGATATGCAAATGCGCCCCGGTCTCTCGGCACGACCACGGGGTAACTGTTGAACGGGTACACGTTGCTAGCAGTTGCTAGATGGTTGTTCGAGAGCTCAGTCTTGTGATGAGATGGAAATTAATCTTCGTCAAACTTTGTAAAAGTTCGATGCGTGGTTGAACTAAAATTTGCTCGGCTGTTGGAAACGTTAAATTCTCCTTCGCTGTACACTTCCGAAATATGTAATTTCGTAAAATTATTAACCTATTTCTATTTATTTTATTTTTTCTTTTGAATATTATTCAGACCAATGGCCATACGTAAAAAACCTATCTGGGTTGCCTCGGACAAAATTTGAACTTTTTCATTGATACAAACATACATCACGCCTATACGGCCTATATTACCAAATGAGGTAGGCAGAGCTTACAAAGCGATACACAAACATAACATGACTTTTTTCGCTTCGTGATTTAAAGGTGATTTTAGTTAGATTTTATTTAAAAACAACCGAAAGCAGATATTAAAAGTAAATATTGTGATTATTGCTGTATCGCGTATTCGCTAATTACATACAGTGCAAAAACAACTCAAAGCGTGACCTTTCGCACGGGTCGCACAAAACTGAGTCTGGCCTGCCCCGAGCACGACCTTTGGGAGGTTGACCTCTACAGATGCATTATTAATCTCCTTTTATGCCACTACGACTCAAAAAGAAACTAATCACAACGTCCCTGTATAGTAACAGACTTTGTCAAACGACGTTATCCTTATTAGAATATGAAGGAAATAATCAGAATAAAATATTTACCAAATTTTGTAGGCCGTGCCAAGGACAATATTGACTTGGCAGTGTTTGCCAATTGCCCTGTTACTATATGTTGAAATTCCTGTTAATATATTAACTTTTGACTAGTAAATGAACGGCATCCGATAATTTTAATACAACATCTGCCTGTCTCATATACTTTAAAGTTGGCAACAGCCCTTTGAAATATAGACAATTTATGAGGCAGTTTGTATTTCATGGGTGATTACGAAATAATAAGCGATGCTTATTTTATTTATAAGGGTTTTCGATTATCGTTAGCGCAATTCTTGATAACTCGATTGCAATTTATTAACAACGGACGCGCTTCGTTTGTAAATTATTTGTCTTAACATTTCCTTAAGTAGAAAATAGTTTTGTATTCAACATACCATTGAAATTAGTGTAAAGATTATATATAATCTTGAATGCCAATATAGTTTTTTTTCTTGTTGAGGACTTTTAATTTCCCATTGCTATTACATTAACACATATTTCAAGTCGACGCGCCGTTAGTTAATCCCGGACGGAAATTTAAAATGAACCTCAACTGCCGCGTAGTGTTAATATTTTATTCAGCTTTTATTAGCTACTTCAGAGCGAAACAGGAAAAATCTTCGATAAGGCCAAAAGTGCAATTTCCGTTGTTTTTACTGCATTCTACGTTTCGCTAACTAATCATTGTTTATTTTTTGTTGCAGGTAAGACATAATTGAACGCGGCAAGCCTTCGCAACCTTAAGGTAACCCGTATCCTACAACAGACAGTTTCTGATGCCATCCACTTTTTATGTCGGGAACGGCGATCGCTCGTTCCAGCGATTTATCTACTTTCGCTGACCTTAAATCTGTTAAACGCCAAAACAAACCATTCAGTCCCCTTTCCATTGGGGTCAATAATCCACTCGCTGTAACTGCAACAAACAATCGGCGGCGACCTGTTGCTACAAGCGCACTTTATCACCGCCCGGTCCCCGATAACGACATTCCTATAAGAATATTTCTGCGAATGCGTTATCGTATCGTTTTGATATCGAATCGCTGTTGATATTATACGGGAGAGTCACTTTGTTGTGAGCTATGAAAAATTTTACTTCTCAAGATTTGTTTTAGCATTTTCATTTTCATGAGTGATTTTGTCTCGGGTAAAGTTTAGTTTTGAGAACAAAAACTTGTCTCTGTTGTTTTAAATGCGATGCTCATTTTGAAACGTTTTTTTACGAGATTTGAAAGCAGGGTAGATTGTTGATTTTCATTTCTATTGATGCTTTCACAAAATGTGCTAAGTGCGATGTCTTAAAAGTTTTGTGAATCGAATCTAAAATCGTTAGTATATTATGTCAGTGTTATAAACATGTTAACTAACTTGTAACGCGAAATACTAATCCTACTGTTTTCATGAGTCATTGCATTATCGAAAGCCGCTCCCTGTCTCGATAGTTATACTTTGCACCTGTGCTTCTACGTCAATACAAATATCTTGTATTATCGATAAAAATATAAAACATTTTTGACTGTTCGTTGCTTGGCGTTACTGTCCAGAAATCATTAGCAAGAATCGAAAATAACTTTTCTTTCAAATTAAAAATGCATCGTTCGTGCTACCCTAGCGCTGACTTATCAATAGCTTGGCTACGTCAATTTCATTCCATCGGAATGTGCACATTCGCGTTTACCGCCTAGTCTCGTGCCAAATAAACTAAAATACACATGCTATCTGCAAATTCTTGATAGCTCGCAATCAATCGACAGATTATTATACAATTTCATAGTCATTGACATATTTTAATTGCCACGACAACGCGGCGTGATGTTTGGGTTTTAGTGCTCCTGAACCGAGTTGATATCGTAGCGCTTGCCCGATTGCGATTAGGGCGGCCAATGGAAGCGCGTCGTTTTCCCGCCATTTTCATACTTGTCTTTGGCGGATGGCGTATCACGCGTCAGTTGATTCTATCAGAATCATACGTTCGTTGACCTAAAGCATGCTCAAGGTTTTAAACATACAGAATAGGTATGCATATATCTTCGCTTAATACACGAAAACTATATGCAAAAGGTAATTTTAAGGTAATTTTGCGTTGTTTCTATTCTGTTTTTCATTTTGAAAAGCCTTAATTTATTTTGTTTGAGATAGTGACGTTAGTAGAGAATGCGATAGGTATTAATAAAGACGATTGACCTATTTGTCACAATTTCACATAGTCATTGTGACATGACATGACGCTAGCGGCACTGGCGTCGGTTTGACGATGGCTGTTATCTGTACGTAGAAACGCCGACTGACTGTTATCGGTGAATATCGATCATGATAATCAATGTTAGACCAACAACGTAATTACCAATCGCTTTACCAACGACGCCAAACCATTGTTACCTTCCAGGGTTAAATGGAGGTGAAGTCATTTCTACGTTTCGTGTGGTATTAGGTACATACCTAATACCCACCTAATAGTAAAATTTTAATTTATACATAACTTGTACATAAATTTCATGTCTGTGTTCCCAAATGGAATAAACAGAGCACGCAAAACGTTAGAAGACAAAACTTTCTTCACGTTTTGTTACCACTTTTAACATAAAAGTAGGATAGTGACAGGTTGCTACCCTGTCGCCTAAAACATATCTAAGGTCGCCTCTCACGACTAACACGATAGAAATGGAATCGTGATTTTCGACCTGACACTATACGTGGAATAAAATAGATGTTGATTCATATCTTCTTGTGGTGCTCTTTACTCCTCATAGGTACGAATTATGATGAGGATGCATGGGAAATACAATATACCTAAGCAAACGAGCTCAGTTGGTACGGATAAATAGAGGATGCGAACCAAATGAGCAATTAACCATTGCTTTCTTAGTTTTTGCGGCATTACCATGCACTCACCCGTAAACGTAAGATAATGTGATAATTTTCTCAGACAATGTTCCCGGGGCCTCTATATGTCGTCGTAACAACGTTATTCATCATAAACACTTATTCATATGTGCCAACATCAAAAGCTAAATTTCCCACGTCGCTGATGGCGCCGCTTAAGTTACAAACTTGGGCGTGTACAATATTCACTTAATAATAATTAGTTCCGGGTAAAGCCTCAACAAACCGCGCCGGCGCCGGCTGACGCGCCGACAAATGCTTTTAACGTTCTTTGCTACTTACCACATCAATGACACGTAAAAGTTTCTTGTCCCCGTTGGATTCGATTGATAATTTCGTCGCACATCGCCGAAGATGAGATCGCGTTTAAGACTGAATGAATCATCTCTACCTCACCAACAAAACGCTCCAGACGTCTAGCCAAAATGAAATTTCCAAATGAATATGCTTTATCATTGAGCCGTGATCGAGTCTTCATTGATTTCGCTTTTTGCTCATTACTTGTGGGGCCGAATCGCGACCCATGGAGACGCCCCGGGGAAATTACGTGCCACCTAGCAATTCCTACGCTTAGGGCTGCTAGTAAATGTAATTAATTTCATATCTGTAAAATAATGAACGCCTTTCGAATGTCGTCGCGTGTAAGCCAGCAAAATATTGCACGTTGACAGGAACAAAGCAACACCTTTTGAGATATAGCTTCGCCGTAGCTTTTTAATGATATAAAGGAGCCACAAAAAACGCTCGTACTTCTAAAGGCTTGCTCATTAACAACGACATACGGAAAAATCATGCAAACTCGAACGGAGCGGGCACCGTTAAAATGTCAATACACCATAATTAGCCGTGCGGCGGTGCCTGCGCAGTGCAGCAGACGTTGTATCGGCGCTGCACTTGGTGGCAATTGGTAAACAAAAAGTAAAAGACCTCCCGTAGGCGCGGGACACCTGTCTTGTGTCAAACTGGTTCTCGTTCCCGTTCGTTCGCGGGCGAGATCGTGAGAATGGACGTGTGAAACGTCCACCGGGTTTCTCATGACTCTTTCAAGGCCAGTTTCGTTATGGTTTAATTAAGTTAACAATCGGATAGGTTTAATTTAATTGATTATTCATCAATTTGCGTACGATGCGGAAAATGTGAGGGTTTGTTCATACTTGGTTCTTGGTTAACGCAAACTAAAAAAAATAGACGGAAAATTCGACGCTTTTTTATAGGTGGAAGACCGCGTAACCATTAACGAAGGAGAAAATTAAAATGTAGGTTTAGCGAAACGAATATTTAATATTTGTTGAATTAAAAATAAATTGCTAATGACAGTAATAGGAACCTCCCTTTTTTTTAAGCCGAGCAATTACCAACAGTCCGTATGAAATACCTGACCTGTTTCTGTGAACTGGATACTGCAGCGTCAATAACTACGTCCTGCTACTTCACCTGTTGTGTAAAATCAGATCGAATCTTGCGATCCTTAGACGATATTTATTCGTTCATGAATCCATAGCAACAGATTAATTCCTCGCCATAACGAGGCTTAATATTATCGTGTAGGCGGAACAAATGTCTGACACAAAGTAGATTTTCTTGCCACAATACAATCCTTCCCTTCACCGAAAATCTTACAGTTTCGGTGTAGTTCATAAGCGAAAGCGATTTTATTTTTTGTATAAATTTAACATGTTTGTATACATTTAACAATATTTTTACACGGTACATTTGAGTCACAACATAATTCAATTATTACATCACCTATTGACTTATTAAGGAATGTTACAGTATTAGAAATGTCATAGTGCAATAATGACTATGTATGTTGAAAAGTATAGTTTTTTTATCTGAAATAAAAAAAAAAATAAAAAAAAAATAAAGCGATGCGCGGACTTACCCTCGCCTCTTAAAATTTGGCCAAGATTTTTGTCGATCACTATACGATTGTAAAGCGTTCTTTCATCGATTGCTCCTGGTAGGGAAATAACAGAACAGTCCCCCATTCATCAATACCTAATTAATGTAAACCCTCAGTCAGCCGACACAAAATAAACAAAAATTGCTCTTTCACCTTGATTTTCTTTGATTCCTGAGTAACTACTGTCCAAAACGTCGCTCGCTATTCGCTCTTGACTCGCCCCACGGCTCGCTACCAAATCTTGTCGGTCGACAGTTAATTAGCAAAGGGCCCCCGTGCGGCTAGCGCCGGGATTGCGCCGTCCCCCGCGCTCGATCATTATCAATCGTTAGCCGACGCGGGTGCGCGGGAGCCTGACGAATTGCCCACATTCGACGACTCACCCATGCCTTATTTGCTCTTATTAGCAGTTGTTGATTTGTCTTTATTGTGTTGCGGCGAGATGTGAACCCGACTCCGTTACAATGGTAACGCTGAATTGCATTTGTTTCAGCGTTTCCAGTAAGGAAGGTATTATTAAGTAGACGTACACGGAACACGTGTTGGCTCTAATTAATTATTCTCTTCTTGTAAGGAGGTTCTTTCATAATGTTCATATTAAACAGCTCAACGAATTTGCTTTTTCGTTGATACTATTTCTGATAAAATTTGTTCATCAACCTATACCTTTTATAAATTTTCCACTTTGTGTCGGGGTTAGAATAACACCTGCATTTTTTCTGTGGATGTCGAAAGAGGCGACTAAGGAAAAAGGGAAAGTATATTTTAGGCCACAGGCTAGCAACCTGTCACTATTGTACCTCTTAACTTGAACCTAAAAAATATGCTAGAAGTGGCTATGAAAAGTGGACATAGTTTTGTCTGTTTGGCGTTCGTATGCTCTGCGTATCCCATTTGAGTGATGTAAATGACCTTTATAAATAAATAAAGAGTAAGGTGATAAGAGTAAATACAGTTGTAGTCGGCGCAGCAAGTCATAAATAAACTCCTTTGAATTGCACGTGTACTATAGGTATTTGTAATGGTTGGTTGCTGGGAATTCCCCGGCCGGCGCCGCATTATGGCGTGACTGCCTTATTTGGAACACGAAACTTGAAAAGCTCTATCGGAAAATTAAACCGTGTCTAAATGTTTTTAATTGAATTTTTCTGTTTCTTTTTCATTGAATTACACCTAGTCCCTTTTAAGTACAATATAGATACATTCAACCAAACGAAAATAATATGTATTTAGTCTTGGAATAAGTGACTCTTAACTCGCGAGTTAATCAAATAAATAACTCGAGAGCCAACTTGTAACAGGCGTTCCCAATATTTAATCTATCGACGGTTGGGTTAGGAAAATTACTGATATGTAAGACCGTTGTTATTATAAATATTTGTGTGACCAATAAACAAAACTTGCAAATTTGCTAAAATCATAAAGTGTTTTGCAACCGTATTCCAAATAAATTGCGTAATATGTATGTCAATTAAAGTACACTATTGCGTAATCTTTTTTTTCATTACGTTATCACTGCACTTGTTGTTTAACCTTATTTTTATAGAAATTTGCAATCATAACACCCCGGCTTCTGCGAATTCCGCGTTTATTCCTTTCCAGCACTGCAACAATATCGCGTCAACACGTTTAGCCTCAATAACACGAAAGCATGTGTCGATACTCGATACTCACGTGTTCCAAACAAAACAGCTATCGCCGATCTACAACAGCATACTGTATAATCCTGATCTATATCTGCCAGTCGATTTAGCACACAGGCTCCATTACAATAATTCGTGATTCCTTTAACAGGAAACTTACAGCTATTTATGACGCGGTGTTCCATCACAGTTTTATTTCGTTTTAGAAATGTCTCGATGGCTTAACGGAAGACTAGAAATCTACAACATCATAGCAATTTACATGCGTATCCAGGCATATTTCGAACTTTGTATCTAGTATGCGAGCATTACATTATTTTCAGCCAGGCGCCTTAGAATCGAATTGAACGATCACTCTGGTGGACATGCCGCAACTAAGTACACAATCACCCTAGCAGCACAAATACTGTTTATGTTTCATTTCTTGTCGCGGGCCCAATAATTTAATCAAAAACACGCCCGCAATCGTTTGGGAGAACAACAATTACGGTGGGAAGTGATTCCCGCTACACAATGTAACTGGACGGCGTTTAGTGCCGTTTAAACGGACGGGTTCGGAGTTATGAATCACAATTGACTTCCCCCTTTTCTGTAATGAATGGTTGAAGACGCCAGTTTACGGAGCTCACTCTTACGTCACACTGAACTGTCTCTTTTATTGTTCAATTTTACTCTCAAATCGCGTACTCTTTCTTGACTCTGTTCCGCGTATTGCAAGCTCCGATTCCAACGCACCTCTTGAACCCAATCCACGCGACGATCTGACGCCGACGACTGCTTGTGTACAGAGAAGAGCAAACAAAACTTCACTCTGCCATATAAACCCAATACAGGAAAACTCTTTGATAAGATAAAGATCGAATCTTCTATAGATTTATTTATCACCACTTGGTATTGTATACCTCGTCAACATCAGGGTTTCGTCTAGCCCAAGTGTAAATCTGTCGTCGTTTCCGATTATCCACACCGTCCTCCCGGCTGACGCAATGTGACAAATACTTAAAATAACTTTTATGGTTGCTTCTTAATTATGCATGACGGCGCCAGGTGCATCGGTTACGGGCTTACTAGGTTTATAGCTCCGGTTGTGTGCAGTTCGCTTCGGATATGCGAGAAGTATGACATAAGTTAACTAAATGGTATTAGATTATTATGTCATTCAAGATATTTAGGGTAGGAAATAGGGTAACAAAGCCGATAGAGGTCAATAAATGTGAGAGGGGTAGGTAGAGCACGTAAATTCAAAAATCCAGTGCCACGTCTAGCATTGTCAGGGTAACCAGATGGTTAAACGTGATATTGCAGTGACAAGTTGCTAGCCCATCGCCCACAATACACTAACCCTTTCCCAGAGTCGACTCTTACGACCTCCACGGAAAGAAAAGGGGAGGTACTATTCTAACCCGGCACCACACGGGAATAAATGTGAGAGACTTGAAAAACGTTACGCGAATGTTTATTGTATACATGTGACAAAATTCTTAAGGCATTGCCTTCTGTAACACTGGATATTTAACTATGCGTAGATTCTTCGAAACTGTAAGGAGTAGGTAGAGAAAAGAGAGTCAAATCTTGAGGGTAAAGAAAAGGTTACCTTTATGGGCTTCTGATAAAGGTAGCTAAGAAATGTGATGAGGTGAAAATCTCCGACAAGTGATATGGCTTTATGAAATAAACTATGTCCTCCTTGTAACCACTTCTATTTCCCGATATTCTAGAGGTAAGCAAAAGTGCGTCCCTCCTTAGAGCAGGCGCTCGCTCGCTGGACAAACACTCGGCGCCGACCCAAATTGCCTTCACTTGTCACACTGAGTATGGGCTCGCGTGACATATAAAAAACCATATTACTTTCCCTTGTTGCCACAATTAGTAACTCCTTCGGAAAAACAGCAACGGAAACACCTTGCGATGTGTTCGCCGATTCTTTTTTGTAATCGTTACAAGGCAAACGCGTCGACTTCAAGAGCTCGTCTAGACGCTAAGTAAATATTCCACAGAAAAGATTATAACTTTACAAATATTTGATCTATGTAATCGTTGTTAAAATTTTGTTTGTGTAACGGTGCCTAATTACATTTGAACGGATATTATTTATGAATAAAGCATATTATTAGCGTTAGTGTTTAAAGTGTCGAGCAAATAGGAATAGGTACGTGTTTTTTACATACCAGCACCGACATTTCCTGGAAGCCGATCGGGTCGTTGCTTGTTTCTTTGAATTCGATAGATTATTCAGTTTATGGAAATTAGAGAACCTGTCTATTTTATAACAGCGAGGTAGCAACTTAAGTACATTCATTATGAAATACAGGTGTATATTTTACGTAATTACTCTTGTTTTGCGATTTAATTGAAGAATACAATAAGATTCTGCCTGTAAATTATACAATTTACTTGTCATACGGCTATAGAATACATTTTTTTTTGCTCAATGGTACTTTCTTCCTAAATTGGCTGATTATGAATTCGAAATATATTTGCGATTCGAAAAACACTGCACTAGCTATCAAAAAGTATAGAAAATTTAGCACTGATCAAAGGGTGCGAAAGGAAATAATTTTCTAGAACAATAGTCCATAAGGTAATCGAGACACCTACAGCATGATAACGATAACTTACATCATCAATTTCACTAACGCACGTGGCGTTGTCATGAATAGAATGTTTTTGAATGAAACATCTGTCCCAACTTAACTATGGTAAGTTAGCACGAATCGTCTCACGCGCAGTGCGCTCATCGATATATAAATAGACAAACAGGATATCCACTGTTCGTTGACACGGCTATCGGGTGTTAGTTTTCTGTCTATCGTTTTGTCTATCCAGTTTTACTTAATTTGTATGCAGTATGGAAATTACTTAGCGCATTTATTAGCGCTCTTGTTGCTTATTGATTTTATTTAAATGTGCTTGATATTCGAATTGAGAATTTCGTATTGTAGTTTCGTGGATTTTTTGAGAATTTTTGAATTTAAATAACTATTTTAGTCTAACTTTGATATTTTTAAATGAAAAAGAGGTTGTCCAAAACAAATATTGTTTTTTCGGTTTTTATGAATTTGAATTAAAACAAGATAAATTATTTGGATAAAATTATTATGGTATTGCGTTACCATGCGATGGCCAATCTACTCAGATGGGGTTTAAAAATAAAATGGTTTTGAAGTTTACTCAATTTCAAGTATGTCGTATTCCGAAAGGCGTATCAACCCCTTGGCTTATCTCGTTAAACTTGACAATAACTCAAGGGGGTGTCAGCGCAACCAAAAAAGTAGCTTCAGCAACTCGAATCCCCAACACACGCCTAATCTGCTGCTCTCTTGCAAGTCGAAACGTGGTTTTATCGTTTCCGCTTTGAAACCATCCCTGCCCCTCTAATTGAACGACCCTCCCCTCGAGCTGAAGTGTGTCAAGTAACTATTGTTCGGCGCACGCACACAGACGCGAGTGCGTATCGGAGAATAATCCAGTGTCCGCCCTGTGACGGGGTTCGGTCTGTCACTACAAGCGGCCCGCGTCCTTGACTCGCGGGGTCGTTGACGCCGGCGCCGCGGGGGAGCCGCCGGCACTCGGCCCTACATTATGCACACGCGACTGGCTGCTCCCTTCTTAGTCGGTGCCGTTTTTCACTTCCACTAATTTAGGATCAGAGGCGGTGATTGCGACCTCTGCGCTCTAGCGATCCCAGTCTCGATCCCTGGCTCGGTCTTTGAACCAATGAGCTTCCAACTTGATGCACCTTAGTTTTGATTTTTAATCCGTGTGCGAATTTCTTCACTGGCTTTAGATAGTATTAGCAAATATTGATATGCTCAATATTGTAGTATAGTGAGTATATAAAAGCGCGAAACACCGTCGTGTAAAATATACGTTTTAGCCGTGATGCATCTCTTCTACGTATCTCTCTATAAACGTTATGAAATTCCGCGTGCAGTGCACTCAAGAAAACTTTGCTTTAGCAAAAATCTTGAAATTTAATAAGAAAAGTGGAAGTTTCGGCTTGAACTTTTGCTGTGTCAGCCGAGTTTGTTGAACTACGTGTTATTGAAAAATGTTTATCCGTATTAACTTTGAGCAATATGTCTGTACTGGAGTTTTTCATGTGTTCAGAATATCTCGTGGCAAGCGGACAATGCCATTAAGGCTCGCAAACAAAAACAAAACGCTAATGTGTGTGTTCACAGGAAGGTATTTTCCGACCATCTCCATCCCAGAGGAAATTAGCTTCTTATGTTTCACGCGTCTCCTCTTTCTTCGGCAGTCAATTGAATCTTCTCAAAGCAAATTGATATTTTTTACCCGCGGACCGATTGCCCGATGCAATTTCCGAACGCTAACTAAATCCACGCAGCTAGGGACCCGACCACCCGACAACACTTTCTTGTACCTACTGTAATTTGGAAATAGTCAGGTATTATATTTCCTCTGCTACGCACGAGCCATGTCGGGTCTGTTCTCTTTGTAACTTAACCACGCGAATACTTAGATAGTGTCAACGTCTTTGCCAAATTGCGCTTAAACTTCAATGTCGTCCACCGCACCCGCTACCCGCTGTTACATGCATGCCCGAACCTGTATCATTTTGCGAGCTCATTTGAGACTTTAGCAAACAGGAATTTCCTTTGATGGGCGCTATCAAAGCTGTTGATCTTACGCTAATGCCGGAGCTGAACGAAAGTTCAGAGAATCGACAACGGCGGGCGTGACTTTTTCGCGACGCTCCGTAATCGCCGTCAAGGGTCTTAAAGAGGCCATGAAACTTAAGTCATTTATACAAAATGTAAGTAGGCGCGAGATTAAAGCGACCGCTGCTGAAGATGCTTTTTGGCATGAAGATGATACCAATCTAGAGATGCACGACGGAAATATTTTACGCGACGAATTCAGTACCTGTTATTTTGGTATTACTTGACAGCCACGTTAAAGCATTCGAGAATTTCCAGCCCGTGCGGTGACGGCGCTTTACCGTTTCTACGCCGCTTTTGATCAATGCCCGGCGCATTCCTCATTTTATGGTTCATCGATAAATTTTTGCTCCGTAACCATTCTCAAGTAGGCACCAGAATAACCATACGATAATCGATCGAACGCGCATGTTACGTGTTTCAGGGACCCCATAAAGCTATGTTTCCGCACTGCGCCTATTATAACAGTTTTACGACTCGGCATCCTCGGCGAATGCACGTTATTTTCCACGGACGGTGTTCGAGTACACCCAGTGTTCGAGACATGTTAAACGTATAACGGTATAATCGCCCGTTTTATGAGGGTTATATTCGGGGTAATTGCTCCCCGCCGCGCCGCGCCATACCTAAGAAATGCTACGACTAATGCCGCCACTCTAACACGTTTGCGATACATTCTTTTCCCGCCGAAAAAATACTCCACACGAACTTGGCTTACCAGGAAAATGCTCATTGTATATAACGTTCCAGACTTATACGATGGGGTCGTAACTTGTAGCAGTCAACTACTTAAATGTTGCATTTATAACACGATTTAGTGTGGCTTTATTTCAAAGCATCTACTATACCCTTCCACAATCGCTTGGGTGGTACGACAAATAAATCGGTTTGGAACGGCTCGCGCGAGGCTATTGCGGAGTACACCCGCTCGCCGGCGAGCACTATATCAAAGCGGCGGCCGAAATAAGACCCGGCTCACCGGGCTGCGGTCAACGAGGGGTCACCTTCGTCTAGACGCCAGCCGACTTGAATCGACAATCTCTTCATACAAATTAACTATTAATTCCATTTTAATTAAGTTTGTTTTGAATTGTTGATGTGGCTGTCTCGGTCCCATCATCCCGCCCAAGCGTCTTAAATGAAGTCAGAAACCTCGGCAGTTGACCAAGGGTCTGCAATCTCATTTTAAACCTGGAGTTGGTGTTGAAACGCGAAATCTGAATTAGCCAGCTGATTTTCGGAATGCGTATTCGGTAAGGGCCGCGGGCGGCGCCCGCGCCGCGGCGGGATTACGCACGTCGCATTACCATATAATGGTGTTATTTGCATTCGGCCACGGCTGCTTATTTTACGCCCGTTTATTTTTCAGAAATCCAACCAGTTTGCTGCAGCGCACTGTAATTTATGCAAAATACTCTGCACGATTGGACGGCGGCCCCTTTTTATTTTTCAACCTTCTCTTTATAGTTTGGTCATATGTCTCGACTTGACGAATATGCCGGTTCTTTAGCAAATTTTTCAAAACATGTTGTTTTCCTTTAATATGCCGCCCTCCATTTATACAGGCTGTCCGCGTCCGGGTTATTATCGATGATTTTTCATCCTTAACTGATTCGAGTTTCACGTACACACAGTAAATTCGATTCCTAACCATTTATTATTTCTTGAAGTGCCGATCTGTGAACATGCATTTTCACGTCGTCGCGTTTGAGCAAGTGGGATGTTTTAATTATGAGCATAAACGGATGGACGTTTTGTCGCGCCCGGATTAATATTAGATTCACGGCTCCCTGTAATATCGCAGAGGGCTGTGAGCGCGGTGCGAGTGCGCCGGGCGCGACCCGCGAAAGAATTTCAATAAGTTTGTATTGGCAGTCATTTGCAAATTGCGCGCCTCGGCGACATCTAATGGAATAGGAATCTAAGGGGCCGCGTGCCGGCCGTCTTCGCAGGCCCGCTTATTGAATTATAAAGAGCTCTTTTCATGTGTCGCCAGCTTTTCTGTCCGACTAATGCGATTTGTTTAGAAAATCATCAAAATAAATGCTTATTCTATTTACCACTCCCTCTTTGTTATGCGAGAAGCATACCTCGAGTTAGTTACGAATCCACGTTATCGGTGTGACGATGAAGAAGGATCTCTGTCGCTAGGTGGGTGGGTGAAAAATGCGAGAGTCGCATTATTAGCGTCCCGGGGACAAATTGGTATGCCGCGGGCTTTCGCCGCTCGGCCGCCATTACTCATAGGGCTCCGCTCGCCGGCCGCCAGCACCCCGGACCTGCTTCAGACTCCTTACAAGATTTTAACAAGGCTTAAACTGCATTTAGATTATTATGGCGCAATCGTTACGAAATATATTCGAGTATCTCTTGAGACGACATCGCTAGGAAGGTAGTTTTATTCAGTAAACAAAATTGTTGTTGTCAGAAAAAAATCACGCAATATTTTTCTGTTTTATTAAAGGTATAGAAGCTTGAAATTAGAGATCGTAGTTGTAATCGTGTATCAACACAGAATTAAAAAAAAAGAAAGACAATTGTAAACTACAACTGTTCTGCGATCTGTCTGTGATTCTAGAAGTAGGCTTGTAAACATTGCCCTAATATTAAGTGACGGGGCCATTCATTGGTCCTCTATTATAACGTATAACGGTGTTTAGTGTGGCAAGGAACGCGGAAGCATGTTTTCCAATAAAGCGAGCAATAAACGCATGCGTTCTCCGACGCCCGACGCCTGCCGCCGTCCGCGGTGTGCATTCCTTCTGCTTATTGAAAACGAGCCTTTTGTTTTTCTTTTAGCCCCGCTGGATTATCGCTATCAACGTCCTGTGTTGACGATCGAGTAATTGCGATGTGGTTAGTAATAAAAAATGCCGTTTAAAGTAGCAATTGCCTGGGTCGCGATTATACCCATTTTGCTCTTTCATCCCTTTAAAATCCAATCCCAACGCGCGATTCGTTTGCACTGTAGCGCAAACAATTTTTGTAGTCAACCCCTCGACATTGAAACTTGTTACCGCCAAACCTCGCAACGCAAACACAACCACCTTGCGAACTATTTGTTTTTCATAACAAAAATGGCCCCGGGTATCTGAGGAGGGCCGTAAACATGTCGTCAATAAAGTCCCGTAGTGACCCGCACCGCCCTCGGCCGACATTGTTCGCAGTTTATGAAATTACTTCGCAAAAGGAGTGAGCCCCTCAAAGGCGATATGCTTGTGCGACGTCTCGCGTCGTTTCTTCGCCGGAGTACACTTTTTGTTTATATTTTGATTTTGCATGGGCGGGAAAACAAATGTAGTATGGCTATCTACACGCGGCCGGTTAAAGCTGCAGGGAGGGATTACATGAGTGAGTAAATTCGAGGCAGTTTGTTCGTTTTATGAAGGGTCGTTGATGGTATCGAGATGTTGTCTACCGTACATATCATATTTTGAATGTTCATTTAAAAAACGGCTTCAAGTCGAATCATGATAGCACTTTAAGTAGTTCGCAGTATCCTTAACTAATTCGAATAATACTTCATTGAAAGATACTTGAAAAAATAATGATACGTTAGAATTGAACGTTGTTTGTTACAAGAAAGTGAAATTCCAAGTACAAAGTAATTTGAACTGTTAGACATTAAAACGGTGTAAAAATACGAGCTAAACGAAACCCTATATGTCGCAACGTGTGTAAAGACGCGGAAGTGTGTTGTTATAAAAGGTATAAAAGCAAGCAATGACGGGGATGTTGGCGGTCGGATACAATGTTCGCGCACGAGTCGGGAGCTTATGTTCGCAGTGTTCGTACTCTATTATGCCTGCATCGTAATCTTCGTAATACGGGTACCTTGGTTGAGGTTGAGCTTGCGTTGCGGGAGTTACGTAATTTTGATCCTTAGAGAGTTGTAGTTTTTGTATCCACTATATTGAACTAAACTTCGTCAGTAGGTACACAGGTGGTGTACCTGTGAATATGCAACGGATTTTACTTTCTTACTTTATATGCTAAAGTACTAGAACGGGTTCAACATTTAAATTTATTAAGCACTTAAAAAGCTCATTAGTCATCATTTTTAATTTAGTCGTGTTTCTTGAATAAGGGTTAATGTACAATTCGTTTATTTTTTAGCATAGCCGTTTACATCTTGGTTTATGAGCGGGCGAGACTGGGGCTATGCCAATTCTGAGGAAGAATTTAAATATTTTTTTTGATACTCACTGTATTTAAATATAAAATAATATGTGATAAGAATACCATGAGACGCCATACTTCAAAAAAGCAGCCTTATTTTACAGCTGGCGCTTACGATAAGTATGCAACGCGACACTCGACATAAATTATCCCACAGGTGTCTCGTTTATGTATGAAATCACCATAAATAAGGAACGGCCAATATATCTGACGCTCCTTACGAGAATAAAATTCTTTTGTAGTCTCACCGTGAATGCTCGAAATATCTTGGCGGTGTTTTGCGCAGTTTTCCCCTTTTGGTTTGATTTTTCATTTGCACAAAACCTTTTGAGATTTTATATGTAATTTTATTAATTGAAAAAAAAAAAAAAAAAAAACAGGCAAAAACCAGTAGGATGTTTCAGTTCATGATTTTTTTTTGTGAATGTTCGCCGATTACACCAAAGCGACACTATTATTGCAATACTATTATTAATGCACGCATTAGGCAATGACAACCAGTATACCTAATCTCTAATTGTGTGAACTACAAAATAATAGTACAAAATGCAAAATAACGTCTTAAATAAGAACTTATTAGATTTGTATCTCAAGTCTAATACGGTGACCCGCTTACCCGGTAGATAAAAAAATGCTTTTTAAAGGACATACTGTCTTTAAGGTGACTTTAAGCAGATCGTGCCTCGAGAGTGCTTCCACGAGGCGGCGGATGCTACGAGGCGATCGGAGGAGGGTCGCGTGACATTTACAACTAGTGCTAATTGTAGTTCCTAGCTGCGGCCACGAGCACAGACTTGACACAAGTATACTTACTGCACTGAATTTCTCTTGTCTGCATTTGATTTGAGCCGGGACGCTTCTCCGTTCAGGCACGACCACGTCTCGTGAATTTTATATTTTATTGCCATTCGAATAATACTGATAATGGGTTCGAATACTCGAGAAATAAAATGAATACATCTCACGAACATCCTCCGACACATAGGTGTCGATACGTGTAAAGAGACTCGACGTATTTAAATCTGAACACCTGGCAGATACAATAAAATGTGATCTTTATGAATCAGTTGCGCGAATTTATGAGTCTTTGTTCAGATTATCGGTCTTTTGATTGTCGATCAGGGCCGGGCGGCCGTTCCAAGCGTTTCATCAGCTGGTGATTGCCCAACCGGCCCAGAATGCAACGGTGTCGTCTGCCCGCGTGGGCGGTTGCCAATAATACCGCAATCCTGATTTATGCATACCTACAGCCTATAGTACCTACACGGACAAGCTTTACACTCCGACATTCAACCCTACCACAACTTATATACACATAAATCAAAAGTTACGATAAGCTAATATCGTAATGTGACAGTCATTGTCAATTTCATATTTATTACAGCTATCAATTCAATGCATTAGTACTTGTACCGTCATCGATTAATTGGTTAGGCTTGAACGATGTTTCATAGGAGCATAATTACATACAATAGCTGTTCTGAAATTGGAAAATTATAATATTTTTTTAAGTCTACCGTTACGGCTCATGTGCTTCACGCGAAGTGGCCAGTCTAGCCTACCTCATGCAGACGCCCGTTGGTTTATTAATAGATCAGTGCATCACCGGACATAACAGCGATGTACCTACTTAATTCGTCTAAAAATATCTACATTAACTTGCTATGACGCAATGATAGTAGTAGAATTAAGACGAAAAGTTAGTTGCCAAGTACAGGTTTACTTATCTATGTTTTCTATACAAGCTGACGCTGGGTTGGCCAGAAATTATACATACGTACAATCGTTTAGGTTCACTTGGTCCACATTCCCATTTCGTTCACATTCCTACTTCGTCCAAAATCCCACTTCGTCCGCAATCAATTC
>BHDV01051529.1:29522-60526 GCA_005406045.1 Adoxophyes honmai | reverse complement strand
GAAATAGCAATGTTGACTAAGTGGGATTTTGGGCGAAGTAGGAATATGGACGAAATGGGAATGTGGACGAAGTGAACCTAAACGCGTACAATTACAAATTAATAAATATTCTCTTATTAAAGACTAATCTTAAAATTTCAGTGGTTCATTAGTTTTTAAACTTTTTCATTGTTGTTCGTAGATCCAATTTGGATCTGTTAACTTTTGGGAAAATTTCTTAATACTGTTTATTAAGAGATTTTGCTCACAAATAGCATGTTTACTGATATTTGAAGAGCCGCCTTCCAGCTAAATAGAAACATTATTTCCACCAGTTTACGTAGCAAGGCTTCCTCCTCCAATTAGAATGAATGAAACAACTTATAATGCGGTTCCAGTAGTTGAATCGCCCAAGTTTCCCCACTTAGTGATCATATTGTATCCGTGCGAACTGCGCCCGCCTCGCCTGCGGCACCTATCTCCCGCGATAATGTTTTTTGCTCCCACAATCTTTGCCACGGACGATCATTTTAAACGTGTTTGCGTACAAACCGACGCCAGGCGGAAGCTGGGGGCCTCACTGCCCCGAGACGGGGGGTAGCTTCTTAATGCTCCCGAATAAATAATATTAATTTCACCAAACAAAACTGTTCGATCCATGAACACCTACCTGGCTTTATGCAGTTTAAATATTTCACGACCATTTCCATGTTTTCAGTACCACGCGTGGAAGACTAATATCCCCTGCCTGTTGGCATGGCAACGTCACTCACTCACGCGAGCTACTATCATCTGTTGCTCCTATACTTAAGAGATCACCGACTAATCAGAATGGCGAGAGCTTTTCCCACTGCTTAAGGGCCGTTATTGACACGTTATTTATAGTGTTCTATATTAATTAATCGTTGTTGGCAACAGCGGGCGAAGTACATCGGGTCGCTGGGACGCGTGCCGGGCGAACGTTAGCCCGCTCTATCGAGACCGCGACCATTTCGTAATGGCCACCATCAAACAGTTTTGCCGGTTAGGCATACCTATATATCTGCGCATACCCAAATTAATACCTACTTATCAATTTATCGCTTTTATACTACATCGCTACCGTTTTGCTTTTATGTTAGGGCACTCATTTTGAATAAAACTTTGGTTCCAGACTTCTCCTAACTCTCTCTGACGGTGTTGTGTATCTTATGCAATTTATCAATAACTAGCTGTGCGCGCGACTCCGTTCGCGTGGTATAGTGACTAATTTCCCTCGTTTTTTCCACACTTTCCCAATTTTCTTCGCTCCTTTTAGTCGCAGCGTGATGTTATATAGCCTAAAGCCTTCCTCAATAAATGGTCTATCCAACACAAAAAGAATTTTTCAAATCGAACCAGTAGTTCCTGAGATTAGCGCGTTCAAACAAACAAACAAAAAAACAAACAAACAAACAAACTCTTCAGCTTTATAATATTAGTATAGATAAAAACAATGTGTGTGTAGCAATCTTGTTGTATTAAGCAATGCTTTACAAAATATGAGTTTATTCGCAATACATAGTATCCATTACATTAGCATAATTAACTCAGCGCTGAGCAGACGATAACAAAGCGTGTCCGCACGAGAACAGTGCCGCAAGCAATAACTTTCTCATTGTGCGCTGACCGCGGTCGAAGTGCGCCTCCCATTGTAACACGTCTAATATAACCCGTGTAAACATCGGATGCGGGCGACTCGCCGCATATCATGTATAAATCTCTCGTGATAAATTAGGCAATTCAAGATAGGGTGCACGCGCGGCCCTTGAAGCCACATGCAGAGAAGGGTCGCCGGGATAATCGACGGGGCTCATGCAATTTGGCATACTGTTTATCGCGCCGTTATTGGACGTTACGGACGTGCCTTAATGTTCTCGGGAAATGTTTTATTGTTCCCAACATATGACGCTGTGGCGTGCACACATATCTCCCACGAAAAGTTCTCGTCACAGCCGGTTTGATGGGCTATATTGGTTCCCGAAGTTGGTGTCGCTTCCAGCGCCGTGGGCCGTAATGCGACGAGCAGCTGTGTATGACGCAATTGTGATGTTAACTATGATCACGCAGGACTTTGTGTCCTATTATCAGCCGCATAGACTCATCAATCACATCCGCCAACTTTTTCCCCCATACCATTGTAATGGCGTCTGATGGTGTACGAATGAGCTGATAGCCAATTATACGGTAGCATGCGCCTTTCTAATGGAGTCGCAGCCAAATATGGTGTAATATTGTGAACTTCAGTTTTGTTCTCAAGGGTTTCCCGAGTTAAACACAATCTTGACGTCATCATTAGTCATATAATAATGTTGTGCGTCAAAACACTCCGGTGTTAACGACCCCGATGACTTGCGATCCTCGATCCCAATCTCGTATCGATCTCATTCAAGGCTACTAACCCATCCTTGGTTTTACGCTTTGCTATAAAATATAACAGTGTCCTAATAAACTTTTTATTTGTTTCAGGTAAGACATGGATGATAATGTTTTGTAACTGACTCTACGCTTTTTTCTCTACATCAAGACTGGTAAGCCGCAAGATAAGAAATATGTGGAGCGACACATTGTTAAGTTTGGTCATGTGCCGAAACACGCATTGCGTATGTCAAGGCTCGTGTTAGATGAGGCTCGCGGCTTGCCGGCCGCCGGCGCGCGGTGCCACTCGCTAGATATTTCAATCGGCCGGTCAAGCAACTATTACACCGCATCGCCACCGCGCCACCATTATCTTCCGCCAGAGATTGATGACCCAATATTGCGATGGACTCCGCTACAATATATCACAAAATCTACACAAATGGAAGCAGTTACGGTTTTGTCTTCCTCAATCTGCCTTGTTCATCGTATCGGATCATTTTATAGCCAGTAATAAAATGATATAATTTATTGAATACATATAGTTACATTTACCGCCTTAAATAACATTAAATCGGTAATAAGATTTTCTTAAAGGTTGCAGTGCATAATTTGCAATTATCTAATTAACATTTCTGCATGCTTAATGCTATAACAGCCGTGTGTGAATTATATTTCTGGCTAAAGCCAGAAATGTGAATACTCTATTGCAGCATGCGATTCGTTTCTTTATATTTGAACGAAATCGATGAAAAGTCCAATATCGTAAAGCGAACCGCGGGCGCGCCGTCGGAACGCCTATTTGAGACGGTATCGCCCGCCGATCTATTTGATGGACTCGCCCGGCGCGGCACAACCTGCGCCGGACGCTAATCATGGGATGTGAACCTAGCATTTTCAGCATTTTACCTTAATGGGAAAGCCTAAATGCACGTATAACGGTTGATTAGTGTTGGTATGGACTTATAATAATTGCAAATTCGATTCTTTCGGCTCACTGCAACCACTGCGACATTCTGTATCTTGATCACTAAAATGACCTAAGAGAGGTATTCAGAGTATTTTTATATCCAAATAAAATAAAAAAAAACTTGGCAGAAATATAACAGTGCTTAGCAGAGTTCGATATTAAATAAAGTGTAGTCCTGTGTTGGCGGAATAGCGGTGCCGCGGTCGCATGCGCGCGCCGGCGCCTGTACGCTCCAGTTGCCGGCGTCTGCGCATCTAGACGCCGATTCCGAAACAAACCAATCAAACCATTATGAAACTTTGCAAATAGATTGACTTATCAATTGCCCTTGTACGCCATGCTGCACGGACGGTTACACATCTGAATTATTTATACCACGCTATACCTATTAAGTGTGTCAATATTCTGTTGTAAAAACATATTATTAACTAAGGATGAACGTAACGAAAAAAACTAACAAAGTGATTGACGTAAATTGATAAATTGAGTCATATTTAAGACAACAGACCTTGTCTTCAGCACCGTACTTTACGTGGAACTCGAGCCATTCTATTGTGAGTAATGTAAGTTTAGAAACGTTTTTATTATGTTCGTGAAATAGTTTGAAAACACAGAATCCTCCTGCGTCCAGCCGACTGATCTAATTAAAGAATTATCAGTTTAGCGGGCGCTCTGCGCGCGCGCTGTGCTCGGTGACAAGACGAGTGTTTACATTTATTTGTTGCCCGGCTGCACAGAAATACCCCGTGACTCATCGACATGCTGATGTATCTCAAAAATGTGAGCTTTTCTTTTCTATTACAAAACAGACATACTGACGTCAAATTAAAATATCTAATGCCACTTGCCAAATTCCTCGGCGTTACGACACGGGCTTATTATTTTCATTTGTATCGGTGCTATCGCTCCAGGTTGTAACGACTTGCTGTTGGACGTCCACGTCCGCGCTATACGTATGCACCTCTCGTATGGCGGATGCTTTCTGCATATTTAATTTTTTTTTAGTTTCACTACTTTCTCATCGCGCAACGCCTACGCATATGTTGAAGCTAATTACATGTTTAAAAGTTCATTACATTATAAATCGTAAAGAAACTTAGAGGAACTGACTATTCATTCGCGTGTTCACGTGACGAAATGGTTTTCTTTTCCCCTTCCATTGGCCCTCTTACAGACAAGAAAAATATCGTCACCAGGCTCGCGCTACGGCTGTATCTGGAGCGCGTTCCTGAAACGGCTTCGTGATTTATCTTTTCCGGGCTAGTTTATCTAATAGAAGAAACTTGGGCGCCTTGAGGGGGTCCACTCAATTAAATGAACGATAAATGCGAACTTCAACAATTCGCCGGCACTTCGTCCTCGTACCACACTCGTTACTCTCGTTAGTTAAGTTCGCAAACAATCTACATGGATTCGACGCGGCTGAGTTCCGAGCTTTAACGCGCGATTTGGGGTCCCGTTGACTCGAGTCAAGACGATTACTGCCGACGATTTTCCTCCAGTTATTTTTCTAATAGTAGTAATAGTACTAGTAGTTGTGCCGCTTTGCAATAATAAGTCGAACCGCTGTGCTGATTGACACACTAGTTCATTTTTCCAGTCGGTTAGCCTCGTTGGATATTTTTGGATTTGAATGCAATCCAATCGCACAATGCTTGCAAAACTTCCTTCATTAAGTTGAATGGCGTGTCGCGAAGTGAATTTCAAGCGCCTGGCATTGTTTTACCTACAGCTTTTGTTATCTGCCAATAGTGCAATTGAGCATTTCGTTCAATTAGGAGTTTAATAACACACTATTATTTTTAAGTATTAATGATTACCAACTGGGTTGCTAGCGCGTTTAATGCAAATACCCAAAGCGTGGTTGTAAGTAACAACTGTGTAAATCCGTTTGTGAGAGCCATCGCGATCTTTCTGACGGGTCATAAAAGGGGCACAGGTCGGTAGGCGACCTTGCGGGTGTATTCTGAGCGGTCGCTGGTGCTATTTTGGCTCGGCGACATCGATCCAACTGTGAAACTGGAGCAGCCTCTTTGGCACCTGCTATGCACCGAGTAACGGCCAGTGATTGCAAGATCGATCTCGTAACGATTTGCGAGCTGAATCTGACACACGGCATGACGTGACCAGAAGCACAGCACTCATAAGTGGTACAGTTTGTGACAGAATACGTTCGTACAACAATCTCGTTCTAAGATTTTTGGGAATACGAATGCGGCACATCCGCGGATGACGCTTCTCTCAATCTCAGTATCGACATTTCGCGGATTTGCTGCTGATGACGCATCGTTATTTAAATTGGACCTCAAAACATTTTCTTTGACAAAATGGATGACGGTTGTTACTGTCATAACCACGCCATAAATCCGCAGTATATCTGCTCACATTGTCCAATCATCTTAAAAGTTCAGCTTATTTTCGAGCTACTGCACGATGGTTCATAATTTTTCATATCTCACAGTCATCGTGAGTGCCTACTTAGTTTCGCTTAGTAACATTGCTACGTCAAGACTGACGGCCTCCGCCGTGCCGTGTGACGTTGCCGCAGTACCTACACGTATTTCTTTGCACAGTTCTCGTGGCATTTGTGTCGTCAAGGCAACATGTCTGCGAATGGCGAAGCTATTAATTTATTCGGATCCCTCAAGTATGTACTAGTTGCTTATGTCATGTTGCTGTGTATTCTGTTTTTTAAATCGGTGAACGTATAGAGCTACTACCATACACGTGTCAAAGATAAGTGTTCTTTCATTTTACTGTGTCACTTGGAGATTACTGCTATCGTTTATTTAAGGAATTATAGGAAGACGTAATGTTTTAGGCGAATGGTATGATTCCCTTATTCCAAATTCGTTAATAAGTTATATCTCCAATAAACCACGAACTTATTCGTAAATTAGATTTCCGCATCGCTAACTAATATCAATTGCTTCCCGCAAACGGCTCGTGACGTGTTGAAGTTCCCGGTACTCCGCTGTGAACCGGCGAGGGCCGACAATAAGTCGCACCCATTGCACCGATTTCAGTTACCGCCGTGACCCTTGCCGCCGTCTGTTAACCCCGCACGATAAGATCGTATCGTTTTAGCCAAATTTCGCTCGATTCCCCGGCCATTGCCTCAAGGTGACCGGTCGGGCCGTCGACATTCAGACGCCTTTATCAGAGCATGCGGTAGGTTCGCGCTCGGCGCGCCCATGTCTAAAATGTCTATTTGTATGCGGTTGCCGGGCGGGCGTGACGTTGCGCGTACGACGATTTTCATTACTTCGATGTTTATCGTTTCGTCACATATTTACGAAGTTTCATTTGTTCTCATATTTTTTTATTCTTTCGATCGTAACATAAACCTTAGCATACACGTAGTTTACACACTCACTTTTCTCGTTTACAATCGATTAAGTGTAAGCACGCTCGTAACTGACGGCAGTTGCAATTCAGCGCCATGAACAATTACATTTTGACATTTATGACAGTTGATTTGCATTGCATTTCCATTTAGCGTGGTATACTGAAGCTGCATGCCAGCCTCCGTCGCCGAGGAATCCACCATCGCCTTGCCTAAAGCCAATTCGTCGGATAATAGAAATTGCTCGCATAGTGCACCCATTTCTGCGAGCAATTGATTTATTCACTGGTACCGTCGATGGCACGCCCAAATCAAAGCTCTGGTAAATGGGTTCTGCAGAGTTCATCGAATTGCCTTTATTTTTTAAATTAGTCTGCGGTGTTTTGTCAGAGTCGAGCCAACTTTGTCTTCGATTCAATTTGGCACGTGGATATGCGTGTCATAAATTATAGCTTTAGCGTAAAGGTCTGCCTATACCTAAAACAAACTATTAGATTAGTCAGACTTTTGTCATGTACACGGCGATGTCAATTGCAATTATCGAAAGTGCGTCTCGTCGCGAAGCGAACAAGGCTATTATCGGGTGCAACGAAGAACTCCATTAAAAACCGAGGGCGGCTGGCGGTGTCACGTGATTCGGCCGCCCGCGGGCTAGATGCCATTCGGGACCCATTCGACGTATAGAATAGCGAATGAAAAATATTCCTTAAGGCATTTTAAGTACTTTTAAACACTGAACGAAAAGCGCCGAAGCATTTGTTGACATGCCTAATGTTTAGTTAGCTATTTGCGGGTCGTTTGCCTGCAACAATAAAAGCCCGAAAATGTAAAAATCAACTGATCCATAAAGACTAAGCTAGCTACTGCTTTCCCTGAGTCAGTTGTGTAAAAAGGGCGTGCCTGAAAATGAGGTCAAGAAACAAGCTATTCATCAAGCCGCTGCGCCATTAAAAAAGTAATTATTAGGGGTAAACAAATATTGATTCGCCGTTCAACTCGGAATTGATTACAGGTATGTTGACAGTGGGTATGTTGTGTTGTGTGCACGAGAGAAGCGTAATTCACACCGATCCGTAAACTAGTAACCATTTCTTGGGCGAAATCTACGTATGAACCATTTCGTATTTATCACAACTTTATTGAATACAGTTGCTTCGGTTCATGCATGCATGTATGTATGTATGTATGTCATTGAATACAGTTGCTTCGGTTCATGCATGCATGTATGTATGTATGTATGTCATTGAATACAGTTGCTTCGGTTGTAGTGAATTAGGAACGAGTGTTTCTGCCTGGAGTCAATTAATGGCGGAAGTTAATTTTGAACGTCTTGAATTTATTTTGCAAATTTGGCGACTTCAGATGCTTTAATTATGTAATCAGAATTCATTAATATTTAAGTAATTACTTGTATTAGCTACATATGTGATGTGGGCACGTCTGTTTTCATGATTAAAGAAATATCAATGAATATCGGTGTGTACGGCAGCCGGTCAGGACTTGGCGAAATATCTCGACCCCACGAAATGTTTTGACGTTAATTACGCGCCCTGGCCGTGTTAGCCAGCCGCGCCGGCCGAACACCGTTTCGGCGCGTTTCCTTCCCGGACACGGCACCGGTTCACGCGATGTCACCCGGCCGAACTAATTCATACCATACGAAACTTAACCATTCGATAATTATGCGTGCTTTTTTGTTTACACTACTTTTTACCCCCGACCCAGGAATGTTAAATGTTTATTAAGAGGGCGCACACATTTTTTACGAACGTAATTATAAGATCAGGCGGGGAAGAGAAATTCAGGGGCAGGGCAGGGGTAAGAGGCACCACAGACCATAACTCGTCGAGTTATGAGTGATTGTGGTCTGTAGAGCCCTCTTATCCCTGCGTTTCTCTTCCCCCACCTGACCTTAGTGGTTTTGGACCAATGTTTAAAAAATCGTAAAAAATAAACTAACTCATATTTAGCCATAAAAAAAAATATGGTTAGACTAAACATATTCTGTAAATTTACAATAAAATTGTTTCATTTGTAATTACATCAAAATCAATGAGAAAAAAAATAAAGTAATAGTTCAACTTTGAAATTATGTTAAATGATATTTGAATAATAAAAACCAATAATTTGATGCATGTCTCTCCGTTAATCCCCAGTAGACTATATTGTCTATCAGATAATAACAAGTTTATATCGTTTATGGTAAATTTTAATGGAAAATTTTCAAGTGAAAGACAGCTCTGACGCGTATTTTTGTGAAAACCCTTCAACAAATTGGCTAAGTAAAAGAAATCTGTGTTGCTAATAAAATATTTCTTTCCGTTAATCCCTAGAAAAAGAGTTTATTTATATGTTACAGTAGTTTTTCTTTAAAAACTTAAGGATTTATAGCTTTCTAAAGCATTTGAAAATCATCAAAATCACCGAATTTTGTGTGCACGCTCTTAAGTGGTTCACTTGTATGTACACGCGGCCGTAAAGATTTTGTATGCCTAAATGTTGTTTTAATCGAATAAACATATTACCTATTATCCTCATGGATTCAACAATTTGATAATGGTATGTTAATGATATTTCGGTTTTATTCGTCAGATTGTTATTCATACGTTTCCATTATAATAATAACGTCTATTAATTTTCTATTAGATTTCAACTGTGTTTTCATTAGCCATGAATCTTCTAGTGTTTGTTTGTTTAAATAGATAGCCTTATCGTTATCTCCGTGAAGACGAATTCCTTTGAAGGCAACATTCCGTGCATTGCGTTTTATCTCTGCGCAAATCGCCGGTAGGCCCTCTGCGACATTACTGGCAGTTATATTTAACATTATTCACTTTGCAAACATTTGCCGTACCTGCGTCAAAATAATGTCAATTTAAAAATCATATGACACCCTAACACGGTGATGAATGACGCCTCAGCTGGAGAAGACAAAGTTTATAATTCATCTGTCTAGCACATACAAACATATTCAATTTGTCAAAACCTCAATTGATTTATTATTCCACGCAACGTTTCTCAGCCCGTGGCCTATTGAATTAAATTTTCGCAACAAGGAGCGAAGCGCTCTAATTCATCCTTCAAAGTTTCGGGTACCAAGTTTTAAACGTAAACCATATGCGGATCATGCAACTTTCGTTTTAATAGCATTAAGAGCGAGCTGCGTGTTTGTCTGTGTATGTGTAATCTTAAAATAGTAGTATCGAAGGTTTCTTGAATACATCCCCGTGGGTTAGCCACGTGTTGCAAATGCGCGCTCCGGACGTCAAGGATGGACAAGATGCTCATATAAATGTATGTGGTGTTATTGTCAACTATCTATGACGTCCAGGGAGTGCAATTCCGACACGTGGCAAGTGACCGAGCACGTGTAGGTAGTAGCGGAGCAATATTGTTTACTATACACGTTGTTATTGTGGCACAAATCTCATTTCAAGTTGGAAATAATAGGAACAATGTTTACCCCTCAATACTTAGCTCTGTTGAAGTCTTACATTAAAATACGTAATGTCTTGTCAATGCTAGCATTAAAGATTGCTAACTCATTACTGGCAACGTCAAGTGACAGCCTAATGGCAATATGTTGCGTCGTGAAAAGCTTTGAAAGTTCATTTGACATTGTTGTCGCAACTCGCAGTTGACACGGCTTATGACTTGCCAGTCCTTAGCTTTAATGTACGCTTTTGAGCTATTTCAAATTTGCGTGTTCATAGGTAGCTTGAAAGTTATTTATAGAGTTTATTTATTTATTTATTTAGTTAGTTTATTTTTAGCTCAGTCAGAGATCCCGTTTGAATATTGGAAAGTAGATCTGTCTAACTGATCTGAGCCAAAATAAACGATTTGCGACGTACTAAATTTATAAGATTGTTTAAAGTGATTTGTTGCAATTTTATTTTGTGAGAATGAGTGCGGTCTCACGGTCTCTTTAGTTAAATTAACTTTAGCCACTTTATCCTGTCCGATCTCTATTTTCACGGCTGATCGACCAACACTGGCTCGAGAATGCGGCTCGGTTGCAATTCCGGTAAAATGTCCCTGTCAACGACCGTTCACCCGATATAGTGCGGGCCCCGGTACCCGAGTGATCGACCTGGACTCCTGCCACCAACGGACCACGCTAATTATAAATTTGCTCACAGAATACACAATTCCATGCTAATAGTGCCAAGGAGTAAAGTTGCATACCCACTCTACAAACATTATTGCACTAAAATGTAATAGCTTTTCGCACAAATTGGAATCACCGACTTATCTCCCGGTGTACCTATTTATAAATAAAACTGTCTTTGATCTGTTTGTTCTATTTTCAGCGGTATTTGTTTGACTGCGAATTTGTTTACAAAATATATCCAATAATAATATCCTCGCAGTCTCTAGTCGCTGTTATATAAAGTCTCTCAAAAAATATTTACGCAGTTTGGCGTGATCGCCGCGGCCGAATTATCCGCGCGCGGATTTAGGACGCGCGTCAACTGACCAAAACAACGCGGCCGGCTGGATACACTTCGCATATGTGGAACCTACTTTAGCTGGAGAATAGGTGTTGTTACGATAACGAGCCAGTCGCGTCCTCGCGGCCGATTATTGCGGTTGCTACATTTGTACTGAATCATATTCGGTTTAATCTTAGTCGAACACGCGGACGAGTGGTTTCAACGGCGGCGAGCTCCGCCAGTACTCTTATGATTCGACGAGACTTTCAGCCTCGCTTGTCTATCGGACCATGCACGTGCCAACCTTGGTGCATCTCGTGCTCTGTCAGTGTTTTACCAAGGACTTTCAATTTGCGTTGTGATCTTGGCTTCGTATCCTTGCCAACACCTGTGTTGAATTCTACCGCGTGACCTTACTGTTCTGATGTGCCTGTGTTTTACCGGGAAGCGTTCCGCGAACGACCTCGGCGACTTTCTAGCCTTGCATTTAAAACTGTCAAGGTGAGCGTCGCAGTGGCATGTCTAGTCTGTCGAGCTCGTAAAACACTAGTGCACTGACCCACCAGCCGTGCGTGAAGTCGGGACGATGGTGCGCGAAGGGGAGAGGTCCACTCGCGCCCTGCTCAGGACTCTGGCCGACACGCTCCGGTGGCGGGCGCTCCGGGCCGCCACAATGGTACGTCTGGCTAGCAACCGACTCTGCTTTCATGCTTGGGGATTCCACATGTACGTTTTAATATTTCTGCTTGCTGCTAATACAAAATAAACAACATCGGAATGCTGAAATTTACATTAGTTTCGGCTTCCACGTGACCACGAATGAAATAAATAGAAACATTATTATTTTACTATCGTATTTGTTTACTTAATATGTGTATACGAAGACGCCGTACATGCGCTGTTAGTACGTTTTCTGTTTTATTAGCTGCTTATAAAATAAGTTAACTGTGCGGTATCGATATCGTCAGCAAGTGTTTGTAACGTCGTGGTGTGTATTGACGTCACCTATTGTAATAATCCACTTCTTTTGTTGCAAAATTTTTATTGTGTCGCGTTAAAACAATAGTGTTTCATAAGTTTAATAATAAAAATATCGCTGTCACTATGTAACTAGGTATTTAGTTAAAATTTTAATGGACGTGTTTGTTGGAAATGATCACGGTGCGTTCGTGTGGCTATCAGTGGCGCGGAGGCAAGGCCGGTCACGTTGCCCCCATGTTGTCATCTTCGGCTATCACTGCCGATAAGCCATGGGACAGATTAATTTTACGACATCCATCGGAACAAGGTTTCGAAATGACTGCTATCGATACGCTTCTTAGAAATCTTCTCCATGCACTCTTGAATCATGTTTGGTTTATATGATTCAGATTTATTTAATTCTTCGATATCATTTATGATAAAAAGTATTAAATAAAACTACGTGACGGTAATAGGTTAGGTACTGAATTGGCATGAGTTTACGAAGCTATAAAATAATTGTGCAATTAGAAACAATCACAAGGCCCGATGAACGAGCCGATAAACGGTCAAATTGGGTCAACACACGTGTGGACCGTTGCATATGTAACCTAGAATTGTTAGCGAATCGTCGCAGTTTGTTTACATACGTACGTAGGTACATAACGTCGTCTACATAGGTGCAGGCGCGCCGGCAAACATTTGGGCCGGGCCTGCGTTGACCCACTTGTACTCCGTTTCTTATCTTCAGATGCATTTTCTAGAGTACCTGACCTAAGGTATTTCAGAATCCGAATTTATCATTGAAACGATCGTTCGGTTTGTCACATACATAGTTGTGTCGTCATCATAGAGCTACGTTCTTGTGGGGATGACGTTATAAACTAGTGCAAGGCGGAAGTGTGTACTTGTTTTTGTCGGTCGAAATAATATTTCTCAGCTATAATGGAACTAGAACAGAGTGGCGCAATTGGGACGCTGACGTTAGAGTAAAATGCGATATTGAGGTGAATTAAGATATTTTTTTCTAGTTGATAAAGTTTATTAATAAGAACCACAAAAATGGATGCATAGTTAAAGATCCGTTAGTAAATTATATTTCAGACTTTTATAAGGATATCCCAATTTTGGGCATAAGCGATAGGGTTCGGGTTGTAGTTTTCAAGCTGGGCCAATGCGAGTTGAGAACAACACATACGAATTTTTTTTTTCGTTTTCGTGCGCACGTGTCTACACGCTGGTTTCTTTCTTTGAATATACGTCGTTGTTAATTTCAAATGTCATTTTACATGAGTATTCTAAAAATCATTATTTGCAATCACAATTTTCTGCTTGAGAGTCTAATCTAGTCCCAACCACCAATGACAACTATCATATCCCGGCTGCCGCATATACCATTTACATATTTTATTTAATCGAATGCCATTCAACAACTAAGTTGATCTTAAAAGTACGTACTGATGTTACTATTTGTCAAAGGCCACAACGCGGGCTGTCATGTAAACTACAGAAATAAGTCCGGTCCCCGCTCGCATTCAATTCCTCCCCGGCGCCGCGTATCGCGCCGCGCATCGGGTAGGCTGTCGTCCGTTTCCTCGCAGATTCAGACGCGATAGCGCTAAAAAATTGCTCCAACGGTAATGGCCTCTAAGTAAACTGCCATATACTACTTGAACTCTGAAATTGTGACGTTCAAGATATTCTGTTACGTCGTCTGCGCGGGCTCTTATGTGGATACAGACACGCCTACGGTTCCTATTCCTACGCTGCTTATGTTTAGTGGTGGTTACGTATTTGGTTGTCTGTGACAGTAAAATAATACAGAAATCTCAGATTGCGATAGCAAGCTAGGACACAACGTTTTTGCATTTGCAGCGTAGAAATCATCCCTTCTTTGACAGTTTTAGCGTTCAAACTTTTACGACTAACTTGGTCGCGCCAGATATTAGTAAAATTGGAATCAGATATTCATTATTTCCGGTTCTTAGCGTCTGATTTGCAATCATTTGTCCTCGACTTTCTTACCCTCGTTAATTTTCCCAAACAACGGCATAATTTTTTGATCTCATTATTTTGAGTGAATTTCGTATTTCACTGGCTTTTATGTAGCCCTTCCTGGTGTAAGTTGATCTTCTCGTAACATCATTATTTTTGACCGGTATTCTTTAATTATGTGATTGTTATGGATCTGTAATTTTGCGCTCCCATTTCACTGAAATGAAATACATGCTAAGCGATTCATTTATGTGAAGGACTGAAAAACCTCAAGTATAGAGATACTAGAAGATCAAAAACAGCTCATACATCAAAATTTATCCTGGTATACTACCACCAGCCAGTAGTGGCAGTCAGTGCAGCCAGTTGCTACGGCGGGCTGCAGGGTACATCGGGCCGCGCCGTCGCCGGGCGCAGCAGTCCCGTGCCGCCGGAGCCGCCGTCCGCAGAGATGACTATGTTCGCTCTCATTCATTAGAGGGGTGGGGAGAAGGACGCAAGACGTCGCGCGCCGCCCGACGATATCGATTTTATCCCACCCTCCGCCCCCGCCGCCTCCGACACCCCGCTCTCAGCATCCGACCTCGAGTGCTCTCCTCTCGCGCCTACCGAACACCTCCGACAGAAACTACGCCTTAACGGCACCACGGCACAGCTCAAAATTCCAAGCCCCGCCAGACGCGGCATGCAACGCGGACGATCCTTAATAGACCCTCTGGTCGAAAGTCACTCGGTCGAGATTGGAACGCCGCCCCCGCCGTCCATGCCACTGAAAAAATAAGCTTTTTGTTACAATTAAAATGGTAAATCAAACCAATTTTAGTAATTGCGAGGTCAAACTTTGAAGTGCCGGCGGGCGCCGAGGGCGGCTTTTTAAACGCGTATGACTTTTAATGGGGCCCTCCTGCTAACGCACTGGGGCTGAGGCGGTGGCTTCTGGCCAGGAGTATGTTGACGAGGCCTGTCAGCCCCGCACCTCACTGTCGCGGATAATCATCTTTTCCACTACTGTTAACCCCCAATCCCATGAGATAGCAACTCAGCTTGACGTGACGACCGAATACCATTCGCGAATAAATTATCATTGGTTGGCCGCTCCGGTATAGCCTAATAAATTAAGGTTAATTAAGGTAAGAACCTCGGAATCCGAGATACCCAGCTGGAAGTTTTGTAAATATTTGCATATTGAGGCCCTAAAAGTTGTCTCAAAACCTACATATTCTAGGGTGTGAGCGACTATTAAATTTCAAGGTCAAAAGTCACAAAAATCTGTTTTTTGCGCTTCTTTTGTAAATATCTCATTTCCTATGGATTTTTGCTATTTGTGTTTCTTATCAATATTGTAGAATACAAAATTCTCTACAAGTTCTGTTTTTTATTTTTTTTATACGGTGAACCGATTTCGAGATAGAGGGCGAAGAGCGCGCGGTCATAACATCACTTTGGGTCGACCGGTCTCCGATCGAAAACGCGCCATTATATACTTGATGAACTATCGATAGATCAATGATTATAAATATTTGATTAGTTAAATCAATGTGGCTTTGGGTTGGCTGCTGACTGTCTTCGTTTTTTGGCGTAAATTAGAAGATGTGTCCCTCTACCCTGGATTTTTGCAATTATAGTTGATTTTTTTCTATGTACCAGACCAGCAGGTTTTCGATTTTTGACGTAAAATGAGGTGACCCACTAAGTTCAATATTTTTTGTAAAGGAGGAATGTCGATTTCGACAGTAGTTTGGTTGGGCTCTAGTGCTTTCTAATCAGGGTCACCAGGTACTCCAGATCTTCAATTATATCAATTTTTATATTTTTCCCTTTATGTAGTCATTAATCCCTAATTCTGTACCAAATTTCAGCTTTGTGAGTTTATGGGAAGTAGGTACTAGTTCTATTTTGATGATCATGAGTGAGTGAGTGAGTGTCGAAAATGCGAAACTTTGCTTTCGTTTAACTTCGGTACTAAATGACCTGCTGATTTGAAATTTTGTATTTTAAGTATGTAATTATAGCTTACTAGATGACAAAAATTTCAGCGTTCTGATCTTATCCAGAAGTGCTCAAATAGGTGCCTGAAAACGCAGCGAAATGGATCCAGTAAAGGATGGAACGGCAGTGCTTGCTTCGCGCTCGACTTGGTGGGGGCACGGCCGTGCCCCCGACCATCAACTTCTGCAGCATTTTGAAGTTTTACAATATCTGTGTCGTTTTGGCCATCGAAGTACCCAAGGCCTTAAGTGATGCTGTGACCGCGCGCTCTCCGACCTATATCTCGAAAACGGTTCACCGTATAAAAAAAATAAAAAACAGATCTTGTAGAGAATTTTGTATTCTACAATATTGATAAGAAACACAAACAGCAAAAATCCATAGGAAATGAGATATTTACAAAAGAAGCGCAAAAAACAGATTTTTGTGACTTTTGACCTTGAAATTTAATAGTCGCTCACACCTTAGAATATGTAGGTTTTGAGACAACTTTTAGGGCCTCAATATGCAAATATTTACAAAACTTCCAGCTGGGTATCTCGGATTCCGAGGTCATTTCCTAACCTTATTAGACTAGTAGTCTATTCTTGTTGTTATATGACAAGGTAATTTTTCAATTTCGCCCCCGTCTCGACCGAATTAGACAGAGCTTAAAATAGATTATCTTATTTATTAGAGCTATAAATACCGCGTATAATATTACGATTCCAGACCTATTGTATCTCGAGATTGTTTTAATTACGCATCCAATAAATGTTTTTTTTTTACAATGGTTTTTGTATATGTGGAATGCTTCCTATAGATTTACGCAATGCACTGGAGAGCTTCACTCATTTTCAAAAAGCTTATATCGGCATGCATAATTTGCTATAATTTTCATGTTGTGTCTGATCCTAATGTGTTGGGTTATCATACTCAACGCAGAATCTCGGATGAAGAACAATTTTAATTCGATAAATTTTGTCAGGTAACATCAGATCTTATCATGTGTTTTTTTCCTTCCAAAGCCAGATTTCGTGCGGTGGTTCTTAACTACTTAATGTTTAGAAAGGAATCTGATCAGTTGTTTACAAGATAAGCAATGAAGTTTGAACGTAAAATATCGGAGATTTGCCAACTTCTTAAGTTGGTTAGGTTATTATTACAGTTAATATTAATATTCGTACTGTGAAATTATGAAACATTATACCTAGCCTGTGACATTCACGCACCAGTCGATACCTCCTTAGTTCTCCGACGATTCAGGACCAAGTTCAGCTCTTAACACCTGTACAAAGTGGTCCACTTAAAAGTGTCTAATGCTCTCGTCTTGCCTGTAATCCCTCCCGTCCGCGCCGGCCGCCCACGCTTTCAAACACCCGTTAAAAACTAAAAACAAGATAAGGTAAAAACAATCTACCGATTCGAAAACGTCCAGTATCAAAACAACCGAGAATACTGACCCATCTGATAACAGAACACTTATTGAGACAGGTCAGGCCAATAATTATGGCTTAAGCCTTTTTTATGACATCCTTACCCGGCCTGTATTGTCTCTGTTTACGCGGTAATAGTGAACGATCTTGACTCTTTAAGTTCCTTTATGAGATTTTTTGTTTGTATTGCTTTGCTCAGTTATGGAGGTCTGAAGTACGAAAATCGGTGAGCAGATTAACAAATTAAGAGTTTATATTAATATGTCAGTATTACGTAACTATTGACATGAGCAACTAGCATAGCAGAAACGAGAAGTTACGTCTTCAGTAAACAAATCAAGCTTGTTAATCATCTACTATTGAAAAAATAGAATTTAACGTGGTACATTTTGCAAAAGAACAAACTAAGCATATTTATTTATAGCTAATCGTATCTTCCAATTTAAGAAAATATTATATTAATAAGTTACAATTAGCATAAAATCTTAAAACCCAGACGGCGAAGTTCAGAAACTATTTATGAACTCCCTTTTCTCTGTCAGTTTCGACACAAGATTTCAAGCAAGGAAATATTTAAATTATTCTAGCCGTCTTAAACTAGTAAGATTATAGGATTAAGAGTAATTAAAATACCCAAATTAGTTAATTGAGCACTTCGATAAAACTTCATTGAACGAGTTGTTTATTGACACGTCGGGATAAATACGTAAACAGTGTAGTATCGTAGCATCCGGGCGCATCACATCGGCGCACTGCTAATGAATAATACCGGCGCGCGGTATCTTAGTTATTATGGAAGTAGCCGTCAAATGCGTCCGCCCGCTGCGCTGCCCGTGCCCCGACGAGGGGAACGCTTGCGGTAGGTTATGGCATTGCAATGCATTCGCCTGCTGCAAGGGTGGTTTTGCATAAAACAATGTACGTACCTATATCTCGCTGCATGCTCTATAGCCGCGTGTGTCTGTCTACGCTAACCATGGGTTTTATGAATGCCAGCCTGTAATTATGACGTTTTGTACGCCAACATGTTTATTTCGGGCCGTTTTGAATTGCTATGCGAAGAGCAGTATTTATGCTGCTTATCTTGCTCGGCGGGGGTTAATCTTAGCCGGTTGCTGCTCTGTGGATTACAAGTTATTTTTGCGTGTTTATGTTTACACATTTTTTATCAGTTAGGTATTAGACGTAAATAAAAACGAGATCGATAAGACTAATCAAGCTGGCTTCCCCAGACCTACACTGTTTCCCTCTTTGTCTTTATTATTAAAGTGTGCAACAGAGCGGGTTTCATATGAGATAAATATTATTCCTTGAATCATGTATAAAGTGCATATAGAACCTTACTGCTTCGCCGCTTACTCAGTTGATGGTGCTGATTCAAATGTACATTCGTCTCACCGCAGAATTTCCAGGCGGTTAATATATAAAGATTGGTACATTAGTGTTGATTGCCGATGCGTTAGGTAATTAAAATGAAGAGGCGGCTACACAGCGATCGTCTGAAACTGTGTAGATAGACAGTGGCATGCGGGATCCGTCAGATGATTAAAAAAGCGTGCGTGGCCACTTGACGCAGTGTTAGCTTTTTGCATGGCTGTGCGGCGCGGTGCGGTGGCAGTAATGAAACGTGCGCGCCGGCGTGTGCGTCGCGGCGGCCTACGTACGCGGGCCTTGCATTGGGTCGGGTCACTGAACCCGCCCGCCCACTATCGGGGTAAATATGCCGAATGCACACAGATGCGCGCGCTGCCACCCCCTTGCGCCCGCCGTCGCCGCTGCATCGCACGCATCCACACCCCCATCTCTCTCACACCATCACACTACCCGCTGCACCCCGTTAAAACTCCTAATTGATTGCACAAATTTTCTCGCAATAAATGTCTTTTTACGCCTTTAATGATGTAAAGTTGCGCAGTTACTGGTTTAATTGACGGGCCGCGACGTCGCGATGCGTTGCGAGCGCGATGCAGCCGCGCCGCCGCCCGCGGTCGCCGGCTAGACCATGGATAATTAATGAGAATAGCGACGAACTCGCTTATTTGCTAACCAAACTATCGCTGCACATGTTTTGCACTCAATGCAATTCACAGCTCGGCTTCGAAATGCCTAATTAAACATTTGTTTCGAAGCTAGTCAGCCCTTTTAGCATTAATTTGTAATAAACTAAAGTCTGCATGCAGAACTTCTTAGCTACTGCAAGTAGTTTTAATGAAAATAGTTTCTGCCTAGTCCTTGCGAGTGCTGCGCGGCATCGAACGCTATCAGATGATGTCACCGTGACGTCATTCCTGTAAATACGGACACGGATATGTGCAGGGGATTGCTCTGTGTGCCCGTCCCTCCGTCTGCAACAACCTGCCATAGGCGCCTCCCTGCCATAAACTGCAACTGCACTAGCTAGACGTAATTAACTTAAAAAACTAGCTTGTGCAATCTTTAACTTCAACGTCGCGTTTTCCACCTTCTGTTTTGCTTAAATCCGTTTATTTTCTATAGAGTAGTATCTTTATTTTCAGCTTTATTATCAACCCTTAGCCAACATTGTGTCGAAACTCTTGTAACTAGAATTGCATTGCTTTCAGTAACTTATCTTATTAAGAAAATAGATAGTGTAATAATGTATGTAATAACGTGCACGATGCATAATCTCGTGTCAGGCGTCTATTAAAATTCTCATCAGCCACTTTCAAAGATAATAGGCAGACGTTTCACGTTAAGAATTATAGCCGCGGCATAAACTAAAAGGCATCTGTCAATCTCTAGGAGTAATGAGACAGACGGCTAGATGTGCCACAAAGATTGCAGTTACGTCGAAGCAACCTCGTTCCAAAGTGGCTGACTGCTCCGTCTAGACAAACCCAATCTAAATAAACTAATACCGACATAGGTATTAGACAGTCGCCATTGAAACGCGCAATATTATCTCGAATGTTTGAAATTCTTTTCGTATCCAAAACCGCCATTCGGCGAGGTTAAAAAACCAATACAAACAAACAACATCCAATCAGACGTATTCTGAATATAAATAGCCGTCTAAAGGTCATTCAACTAATCGCGTACCTGCTCTTGCCTGCGATGTTCTTGCGCCGGGCCGGCGCGGTGTGCCCGCGAATTGCAATGTGTCACAGGAAGCGAACGAGCTACGAAAATAATTAAGATACGCAGCGGGCCGCGGCCGCTCACGTCTCGATGGTGCGCGCCCGTAATTGAATAAACGAATCGAGGATACCAGGGAACTGGCGCGCCGCTGGAAACGCCGCGGCGGGAAACTGCTTCCTGTTTTGATTTGTTGAACGGGCGCTGGTTTTCTTTCGTACGCGGTCGCATGAGTAATTTAAATTAGTTTATATAGGTACTGTTTAACGCTAACTTTTGTCTCTCTTATGGAGAATTTTGACAATAGTTTTGTAGGAGGTATCTTTTGCTCCATGCTCATGATAACTGAAGTCTGACTAGAAACTATTCTTCAGTTATTAATTGAAGTCTTAAAATAATGCCATGCAATTATGCCCATCAGGGCACAATTGTAGAACCGCCAACACCTATAAAAGTAAATATAACGTCTTAGTGGCAAACACAGTAAATTTTTGTTAAAAAAACCATGTGGTTGTTTGTAGCAGAATCGTATCGCTTCTTGTGCGTTAATTCCTGAAGGAAACTATTCGCCCGCGATGCGGACGGTGGTACTGTTCTTCAGCCAGTGACGCCGCACCGCAATATTCCGCTTAGCAACTGGCCATTTTAACCATTCATCAAAAAAGTTATTATCTTCAGTGTCAGGATAATTACTTCTGGATAAACAACAAAAAAATGGCGCGCCGTGACCATGATCACTAAAACAGGTGACATAATATAACCAAGAGCATGTCAATATATCGCGTTTCTTTTCCAAGATGACGTAAGTATTTTGAAGAAAGTAACTTTTTACCAAACGCAACCAGCCTCTGTTGTTTGCCAACGTTGTTTATTTTTAATGGCTTAATGGCCCTCTTTGGTAACCCTAATCCAAAACCTTCATTATAAAATAATAAATATCGGCGAAGGGATGATTCAGATTAAGTCCACAAACTTATTTCGTTATGAAGATTTCCTTTTCGCTCGTAACTTGTTAGATCCTACTCCTACAGTGAGTAATAAAGTTATGTGTAGGCAGCGGATTTAGCGTGGGACGTTTCTCTATTTGCTGGCTTCGTCTTGTATAAGAGGCGATTTGCAATTATCTCGAAACAGGCCCCAATGCCCACGCGTTCCTATCTGAAACTAGTTCACTCCGAGAAGCATGCCGTTCACATGTTTTATTTCAGTCTCCACCGATTTGTTTACAATGAATAACTCTCAGCGACACAGACCGTTTGTCAAAAATACTATATTTTATACCGACACTTTAATCATTTAAATTATGTTGTGTCTGATAACTCCCAGCACATTCTTGCAAACGACGCGAGACGTCTCGTTTATTTAAATAAACTTCAGCTATTATGACTTGTGTTTCTCTGGTAAAACCCATAGTTTTAAATAGGATGAGCATGAAAAATAAGTTTACAATACTGCAATGAATGCACAGAGTTAACTCACTCGCCTATGAGTTGGTTCGTCGTTAGTTAGTGAATTGTATTTAAGCTGGGCTGGAGACGTCCCGACGCAGGGTGCAGCCGTGCGAGTCGCATGCTCCATGTTTCCATCTCCGGCTTCGTTCATTAGATAGTTAACTGTTCGACCGAAATAGTGGCTCACGTCCCGCTATCAGGTGCGCTGCAAACAAAACGTTGAATAGAGGCCGGGTTAAACATGCACGACGGGTGTACGGGTATAATTAAAGTTTAGGAGACGCTCACGTCGCCCGTTAACCTCGTTATCGGGCGCTGGAAGTGGGTGAGACGCGAAGGGGAGGGCACAGGCTCGGGGTAGGGGGAAAACGGGGAAAATCAATGACAGCCGCCGCGCGCCGTCTCTCCCCGGCCCGACGCGCTCATCTCGCGGCCACGTGCCGCGGTCACTGGCCTGGCTCTCACTCACCACTCGCAACCGCGATGATTTGTCGCCGACTCCGGCGACGCTTCTCTAATATGACAAATGATCCCTCCGCACCCCGCCACTCACCTCCAAAAGCCCCGTCGACCCCCGTACTCGCTGCCACTGTACGCTGAAATTGTATCTCTTCCGAAAGTGTTTCTCATGAAACTCTATATGCCGCGACTGAATGTCAAAGAAGCCAACGAAGTCACCATGCTTTTCACACCGTATAGCATTACCCGAATTGGATATCTGTCGCGTGGCATGTCCGCGCGAGTGGCTCAGCACCGGCGGGCCGGCGGCGAGGTGGGCAGCTGTGACGAAGCCTCGCCGGCAGCGGCGGCCCGGCCGCCTGTAAAACTCACTGTAATATGTAGGTCGCAGTCACAAATTTGGGTTATCGTTTGGCCGCGTCGATATGCGACACTTCCGCACCGCCACGCCGTGAATTGCCAATAAATTATTGCCATGTTACGTAATGACCGATTGTGAATGCCATACATTATAGGTCATACGACGCGGTGATACGTCATGCTGACGCGGCGTAATATATTGACATGGCTGAGTTACTTACATCCCGGCTCCAACCTGAGTATTTCTAGGGAGCTTAAAGTTGGACTTGGTGTCTAAATGAAGATGAAGGCATAATCACAGTTCAAGAATACACAGTGCCACGAATCTGACCTATCTGTTTACATCAAAAGTATCTGTAACAATGAACTTCGTAGACCTGAATCCATGCGTTGCGGTACAAATGTTGAATCATTATATAAGCATATCGCGACGCGTCGTCGATCAATGTCAAACGCGTATTTGGGTCAACGTCCGTCAGCCGAATTCTCGCTCTCGCCTACTCCGTCATTTCCTATAACGCGTATCATGACTTTTTATTGTAACGGAGTGGAGTACACGGTGTGTCCGTGTGACCCTCCAGGATCAAATGTCACCTCATGTTGTATAATACCCTTGAAAGTAAACTTGGAATTGAATCGCTATATTTGTAACTATAATGCAAAGCCCTGTCCAACCGTCAACTGCTAGATAAGCCAAAATCAAAATTCTCATCACTAGCAGATCGGCACCTGTCATAACAAACAAAGCTCACATAAATCAAAATCGACGTCTAATAATAATGCCTCGATTTCGTCGAGTGTGATTCCCACCGATCTAATTGTTCGATAGTCTATAGGAAACAACAAATCCACTCTTGGAAACACGAGGTGATGCTTAATTACTTATCGGTCATTGTTCATTTGAAAACCTCTTTTATGCAGGTTAGCGGCACTGTCAGCGGTGGCTTTTTTCGTAGCTCCTTTTGTCCCTTTTTCCTTAAAAGCTTGGAAAATTCCCGTACTGCTCTGATTATGAGTTAACAATGGTTTTTACGTTTTGGTGATTATTTAAATATTATCTACGGGTTTACAAAATACCCGGTTAACAACAGCTACGACTTTATTGTTTTCGTCATGTCGACCGTATGAGCGTGTTTTCTTGTGTTTGTTCACTGTAAAAACTTTTACGTTCACCTGGGATGCAGATAATTTACTAATATGTACCTACCATCATTGTCCACAGGTATACTACGCGAAGAAAAAGCGGAGAGCGCAACAGTACCTGGGCGAAGACGGTTCGCACAAGAAGGAGAGGAAACTATACAATGACGGGTACGACGACGACAACCACGACTACATTATCAAACAGGGCGAGAAATTCCTCGACCGGTATGAGATCTCATCGCCCATTGGCAAGGGATCTTTTGGACAGGTGAGATTTTTCAATATTTGATAAAAAAACATATATTTTATTTCTGACGCCTTCATGGGTCTAACATCTCACTTGATAAATATTGAACTTGCAACTTGTTGATTATGGTTAGGTAAATTATGTTCCTTTGACAACTGAAGCATTTTTCTATGAAACAGTAGGCAATGTAACTTGGAAATGCGGGGACTGAGTTGTAAACTCTTCTGAAGATTTTGCTTTTGTTGCATTTCTATTGTTTTTTTCTGAAATCATCAACGATTTAGTCACTTATTATAAATTTATGAAAGTTATTTATTAAATTTTTATATCTATTTCAGGTTGTGAAAGCGTATGATCACGAGGAGCAGTGTCAAGTAGCGATTAAAATAATTAAGAATAAGAAACCCTTCCTAAACCAGGCACAAATAGAAGTCAAGTTACTAGAAATGATGAACAGAGCTGACGCTGAAAATAAGTATTATATAGGTAAGTTATCAAAACTATTTTAATTGTAATGGTACAATATTTTCCCCAGTGTCCACACAGAAATACAAACATTTGAGGGTATTTTTCCGTCGAGTGAAATTTACTGTTAATCAGATAAACTACTGGACTCAACCTACCTAGAAGAGTGACAGATCGTCTAACTCGCGCCTTATTACGGCTAAAAATGACCTTATTAAAATACTTAGTAGCGGATCACAACATTGAAATTACTAGAATGTAACTATACCTACGCGGGTTATTTACATGATAAAAAAATTAATAGGTACCTTACTTGAAACATTGTTTTTATAAGATTGTGCCATCTGTCAATAAAACCTTGAAAATCCGAAAAGCAAACGAAATTGGGGCCTCCAGCCGAACTCCAGTTGTTCAAACTGTCTGTCTGCCAAAACTTGTAATTACGTTGTTTGAACTAATGTAAAATAAATTACAATAATACCACAATCAGAAGTCACGTGCCATACACGTTGGTGAATCGAACAGGCGAACAGATCGTATGATCAAAAGTTATTTCTGGTCTACTCTTGAATAAATTCTGGAGACCTTACTACCCTGGTTTGTATCCCGAACCTTGGAATTGTTGTTACCTATCTGTGTCCTCACATGTACTGTCAATCTATGGACGAAATGGCATAGATTGTGTATAGATGTTCATGTCACTTTGTATCTCTAATAGCAAACTGGAGATAGATTGAATCGGCAGATCGCACAGTAATCAATCCTTTGCCAAAAAACCAAAGGGCAAAACCATCTGCCGAGCACTTTTAATCGCATAGCGTTTTTTCTTAGATCTATCCATCAAGGAATCCTTTCTCTTTTCCAGTGAAACTGAAACGCCACTTCATGTGGCGGAACCACCTGTGCCTAGTGTTCGAGCTGCTGTCGTACAACCTGTACGACCTGCTGCGCAACACCAACTTCCGCGGCGTCTCGCTCAACCTCACGCGGAAGTTTGCGCAGCAGCTCTGCACCGCGTTACTCTTCCTTAGTCAACCTGGTGAGTATGGGACGGATCTGCTTAGTGAGGCTGGATCTCCCAGAGTATCTACGGCTCGAGGGGCCTGTTAGTGACAAAGGTAGATCCTTGCTTTTAGCAGCAATTGCCAGCTGTCTTGATAAGGATTCCACTGGCTCCCTACGACTGGACTCTACTGTATGTCCCGCATCAGTCTGGCAACAGCGATAAAAGGATGCTGCTTATCTGGCTGGTGTTTGCTGGTTGTAATTTAGCGTACATCATAAGTTTTAACTGCGAATGGGCGCTTGATCGCTCAACCAACCACGCAATACAATTTGTTTAGCTTCTTAACATGAGGCATGAATGAAATACATGATTCAGTAAAGCCGATAAACAGGTCAAGTTATTGTTTTGATCTGTGGAGTTATGCTCCATCTTAGAGGAAAACACTGGCCGGATAGGTGACATATTTAATCAATCAATTTGTGATTAATGAGCCATCTGGGGCTTGACTGCAAGATTAATTTAACTTTGTTAATAATTGTGCGCATAAGTTTAATATGTATTGACAAATATTATGTACGTGCCAATAACTAACTAGGAAGAGTTAGGTTAGAAACATATAGTTACACCAGTCTAATGTTATCTTCTTTTCTGTTTCAGAACTAAATATAATTCACTGTGATCTTAAGCCCGAAAATATACTATTATGCAACCCGAAAAGGTCAGCCATTAAGATAGTAGACTTCGGAAGTTCGTGTCAACTAGGCCAAAGGGTAAGTGTAATGCTCCTATTGATAATTCATAATAGATTACGTATTACGCTGTATTTTCAATAATGTTGAGGCGATTCGAGAGGTATTAGGAGACAACAAAACAACCCCAATCTACAACCTACGCGTTCCACTGAAATTGAACTTTGATATCTAGCACTCACCTATACACCTACATTCTGTCAACCGCGTCGCAATAGGCGCTAACAACTGACACTTACCGCGATGAAAATAAAGAGCACTATTGCATCAGCTCTCGTCGCCCATCGTACCGTTGCATCGATAATATGACCGTCGATTTATAGACTATTCCTAGTAAACGCTAATTGCCCAGATAAATCACAACGGGGCCGTGTGATTCAGAGCCCGGGGTGCGGGTTATCGCGTACTGCGTCTCATACTGTACATTTTAATATTGCGTGTAATACATGCCGAAGGAGGTTATTAGTTGCTTCTGCTGTAAAACAGATTGGTGCATTTACGGCGACGTTTTATAGGTGAAAGTTCCATAACGGTATGTTAAGTAACTTATAATATCTAACATCCTGGTAAGATTTCGTGTAGATTTAGGATCAAATTTCCAAGAAACAGTAGTCATAAAAACGTAAAAATTAAAAACTGAACTCGTAAAAAAGTCGGAGAAGATAAAAGCTGTTGCGCATCAGCCGGCTTAGCACAGCAAGACGCGAGTAGAGATTCGCCCGAGATTGTCTATATCTGTCACTGTCTTATTAGAGACGTCAGAAAATGACGGGTAGACTATCCCCGCGCGCGACGCGACTAGAGCGTGTTGCTGTGCTAAGCTTACAGATGCGTATGCGTGACACGCATCAGTTGTAATATATGAAACTGTATGAAAATATCATGCGTGTCTCTGGTGTGCACCGGTTAGACGGTCGCTTCAAGAAATGACTACATCGCTCGATGTCCCCCTTCCAGATATACCAATACATCCAGTCGCGGTTCTACCGGTCGCCTGAGGTGTTGCTCGGGGTCCCGTACGACCTGGCGATCGACATGTGGTCGCTCGGCTGCATCCTCGTGGAGATGCACACGGGCGAGCCGCTCTTCAGCGGCGCCAACGAGCTCGACCAGATGAACAAGATCGTCGAGGTCCTGGGGATGCCGCCTGACCATCTATTGGATCAGGTAAGGCCCCTTCCTTGATCATAGGCGCTTAGTCTCCGTAGATACATGCTGTAATGGCATGAAGAAAAGAATTACATTAATTATAGTCCAGTTATTATGCTACTTTGCGCTAGAATTTATGACTATTTGCCTAGGTAGCGCTGTAATTTTCAGTCTTCAATTGTAAATTAAGCGAGTAAATTTCTAAAATTCTGGATTCAGCAATTTAATCTGTGGTTGCATATTAGTCAATCATATTTCTGTTGGCTTTGTTATATCCATGATAATAGCTGATTTTACTATCGTTTGTTTAATCTTGTTGTTGGAATGCTTCCAGGCTCACAAAACGAGAAAGTTCTTCGACAAATTACCGGCGTCAGAGGGCGGCGGTTATGTCTTGAAGAAAGTCAACGGCAAGGACGGGAGGTAAGTGTTTACCCCGAAATTATCCCTATCCCAAAATTGTAACAGGCAGACAACATGCCTACATACCCCAAAGACCAAGCTGGCTGTCGCGCTTTATTATGTAACAGTGCGCGTTCTATTAGCGAATGCTGTTGAAAATCAGAATGTATTAGACCAATGCTTCTCAAACTACTTGTAGTTAGGGTAACTAGAGGTTCGAAAGTGATGTTCGTCGATTCTCAATAAGATATCAGTTTTTATGAAAACGAATGACGATTTTTTCCATCGCAAAATTACACATAATTATGAGACATAAACATGACGTTTATATTTCTTTAAAATCTTTCTGGTAGTCAGAACACACAAATCTCTGTTACAACATTTTCTTTCGCCATGCAGTTATTGAATTTGATATTTACCACGAGCTATTCGGTGAAGGAAAACATCGTGAGGAAACCTGCACACAGCGACGAAGCAATTCAATGTTGTGTGTGAAGTTCCCAATCCGCACTGGACCCGCGTGGGAAGTATAGCCCAAGCCCTCTCATACTGAGAGGAGGCCTGTGCCCTGCAGTGGGACGTATATAGGCTGGACGATAATGATGATGATGCAGTTAACCAATCTGTCATAGTATTTTTCTACCCTCAATCCTGTCCACGACAACTCCTTAGTCTTATATCCTCGATGCCAATAGTAATGTATGCAGTGGTTACAGGAAATACCGGGCGCCGGGCTCGCGCCGGCTGCACGACATCCTCGGGGTCGAGGGCGGCGGGCCGGCGGCGCGGCGGCGCGGCGAACCCGGCCACTCCGTCTCAGACTATCTTAAGTTTAAGGTAAGTCCAGAGTTAGTTTTAACTAGGAGAAAACCCTCGGCTCGAGGGAGCATAGGAGTATGAGGTGCCCCTAGAAGAATCTGAAGCCACACTATTATATCCATGGTCATTGTGTGGACGGCCCGAAGACCCATAGGAAAGAAGGCGCCCGGTTCGAGGGAGCATTGGAGTATGAGGTGCCCCTAGATGAACATACCATCTGAAAGCCACACTATATCCATGGTCACTGTGTCGACGGCCCGAAGACCCATAGCAGAGAAGGCGCCCGGTTCGAGGGAGCATAGGAGTATGAAGTTTTCTCTCACAGAGAGAGGACATACCATCTGAAAGTCACACCATCTCCTTGGCCATTGTGTGGACGGCCCGAAGATCCATAGGAAAGAAGGCGCCTGGTTCGAGGGAGCATAGGAGTATGAAGTCTTCTCTCACAAAGGGAGGACATACCATCTGAAACCCACACCATTTTGTTGGGCATTGTCTGAAAGGCCCAGAAACCCATATGAAGACGTTCCGTCCGCCCCCTGGTGGTGACTTCTGCCGTGGTGACTTCGTGCTATTGTTCGGGATTTCTCTCCTTCCCCCGCTGACCTAACGGCTGATGTAACGAGGCAGCTTATCTAAAGTGGATATCATAGCCTACCAACTTCTGTTTAAAGGCCCTAAGTCACTAAGGATGAGATGCACAAAGAACAGAGTTGAGTGGACTGGTGGATCTGGCATCAGTTGTTCTCGCTTCTCGCATGCCTAACAACATCTGTGCAGTCTCATAGATTCTGGAGACGATAAAAAAATCTCTGCGTAAGAAATTCAGGCACAGGCCCGCAATATTATAGGCAGTATTATGGACACTCTTATTTACTCCATACATACATACATACATATCATCACGCCTCTTTCCCACAGGGGTAGGCAGAGACTACTTTGTTCCACTCGCTACGATCCTGACATACATCTTTTGCTTCATACTCCATATAGGGGTCATTAGGATGTTGTGTGAACACTGCGGTCGTTTTTTTGAATCGAACGACATTTAATCCCTTGTAGTGTATCTGGAAGGATGCTCATGCTGAATCAGCTTGATATTCCGAAGAAACAAATGATAGTTACTCTTGTTGGGAGATGAGTAATCAAACAAATTGAAGAGTTCTTATACATACACTTTAGTTTGACGGAACAGAGTTAACAATGTCACCCGTTGTTTAGATTTACCTTTAGATTTTTCTCACAACTATGCAACTAATTACGTAGTGTAAATAACGAGCCAGACGCTGTGATTATAATCTATAATTAAATCTTTCCAGGACCTAATTCTCCGTATGTTAGAGTATGATCCCAAACAACGCGTGACGCCCTACTATGCGCTACAACACAACTTCTTCAAGCGCACAGCGGACGAGTCCACGAACACACAGCAGGCCCAGTCGCACCACCAGCACGGTTAGTACACCCATACGTTTTGGACTGGAAACTAATGGCGCGCTGGACGATACTGTTTGCAGTCTTTATTTGTGAAAATTTTGCAATTTTGTTTCTTTGGCTATAAACTTTTAAACGTACTGTGAAAGGTATCGTAAATGCGTCTTAAGTAAATTTTATGTTGTTTTTTTGACAATGAAGATGTAAAATTGGAAAATTAAGTGTCTGATTAAATGTTTATGTAGGTACATTTGAGCATAACATCGTTCATCTCAAGCTTGTGTCGTGTTCCGCTAACACATCAACGCTTTCATCATCTCATAAACTAACTGCAGTGTTCCATCTGACCGTAGGTTGTCTAGATCCTGTTAAAGTGGTCGCTGAAGAGAGTGAGAGAAGTTATCGAAAACATCAGATGGGACATTTTTTTATATTGTTTCCAAAACCCAGGTGTTGGCTATACTATCGAACCATACTAATGCTCTGGAAAAGAACATTCCAGAGAGAAAATCATAAGCTACGACACTGAAGCATGTATTTTCCTCAATCAATTAAAATGCAACGAATAATCTGTTTAAATAACGTCCATCTTTTGTTGTCTAGCTATCGTCTGTGTTCACAATACATTTTTAATTTCCTTACTCAAAATTTCCGATTACGTATAGATTTCTACATTATTTTGAACTTCCATCGATTCCTTCCTTCTATCTACTGTTTTCCGACCATTGCACCGGAAGATCAAATTAAAAAAAAAAAAA
>BHDV01051529.1:0-29510 GCA_005406045.1 Adoxophyes honmai | reverse complement strand
AAAAAAAAAAAAACATTCGAGACACTTTATTACACATCCCAAATCGTGAACACGGTCGAATGCAGCCAGACGTTGATTTAACCGGCCCCTACTGTTGTAAATAATGTCGATTGTCGATGTTCCGGCGGCAGACAGCTCGGACCCGCGATGACTAGAGCGGGCCGGCGGCGTGTCTCGCCACTAGCCGCGCAACTAGACGCAGGTCGGACTACCATAGCAGAATGTACCCCCTAACACGACGCGGTCGGAATGGGATTCATCACAATTGCCTTAATTTAAAGATGTGATGTCATATTGTCTGTGGCAGTGTGCGAAAAGACTCGCTTTAGTAGGAGGAAACTCTAAAATTTATTTAACTTAATTATGGACTTTTATAGTATCCTTAAAATTGCAACTTCATTGAAATTACCCAGATGTTATCATAGCAACTAGTGCCATAAAATAATTAGTTGCTCTAATCGAGTTCGACTGCTAATAATTAAGCATTGTCGAAAATTAAGTATACTAGGGTGACCGCACCAGTAATGGACATAGAACCAGTAATGGACAATGACTCTTATTTACTACCCACTAAGGAAAAGTCATTTGTTTTACATCAATCAATTCACAACTCTATGGTCTTTAAATTATGAATGAAGTGTCCATCACTGGTGCTTGTCAACTTAAACCGTCTATAACTGGTGCCGTCACCCTAAACATACATTGTATTAACAACTCGCGTTCTTCTGCTTGCATTCTTTTGGAATCCCATTCTCATCGCAGTCGAGTATTACCCTCCCAGCCGCTCTACAACCGCTCCGCATGGGTCGCTGCATGGCTTGTGAATCAATTCTGCTGGCGGCTAGCGCGGAGCAGATTTGCTTCTGTCGTTTTACTTGGTTTTGTTCAGGTGTAAGTCGCATGGCAAATAATAGCCGGTCCCGATATACAATCTGTCGAGGATTTAGCTCGCTGGAGATAGGAAAATGACTGATGTGTCACTAGTTTCTAAAAGCCGGTCGCGGAGCTGTGATATCGTGAGGGTATTCGCTCGAATGTCGCTATGCTCCGCGATCAGCCTTTAGTAGGGCTGAACCGGAGATTGGCTGGATACAGGGACCGGCAGAGAAGGTTTTCGGTTTTGCTTCTACTTCTGGTGGCCGTTTGCCAAGTATGTGACATTGTGTCTATCTCTTCCCGGTGGAAAATGACAGTACGATGCACATATTTGACAAATACTGCCAACTGCAGTATTGGCGTAAGAAAGTATGCGATACTTTTGAATTTATACTGTGGACCATTCAATAAGTTTTTTCTTGTACAAGCCGCATTGACAGTTCTATTTCACATATTCTTTGGTTAAAGACTTTAACTACAAAATGTCACAGTATTATCTATGTATTATTTTCATAAGCCAACAAAAGTATCGCTTCTTATTTTGTTACTTTTTTAGTATATTGCGGCTTTCACCATTCAGGCGACTTGTACCTCCGTCCCTTTACTTAAACTTATGTATGCCATAGTCAGATTCACAATTGCTGTTCCATTCAATTCAAGTTTCGAATGTTCCCATAGGCTTGAGATTTAGAAGATGAGTCGAGGACGAGTTCTAATACTGAACAGAATGATGTACTTGCAAGGGGAGGCTTCTGATACTTCTGTTACTTATATTCATAAGATCACCTGGGGTAAAAGTATCTATTAGATTAGGATTATTGAGTTTCTTTTACTTAAACTTTAAACAAGGTGAGTGTCAACAGCTCAACAGTAAGTTTAAATAATTGGTATTTGTTCAGTCATAATTTTGGTCTTAGAACTCATTCTCATTGGTAATCGTTATGTTTTCACCACTGTAGTCTGTGAGCGTTCATATCTGATTCCAAATACTTTATTTACTCTTAAATTCAGTATTATTAAGTTCAGTTTGATTGTACATGGACTTGCTAAAGCGAAAATGTTAACAAAAACGTAATTCTTAATCCAAATTAGTTCAGCCCAATCAGAAGCCATGTTATTAGAATTTTGCACACTTTATATTTTTAGATGAAAATGGGCTTAGTTGTACCTGTGTAGCGAAAATTAACCTGGAAATCTAAGATGAAGAAGATCTTAATGCAATGCTTTAAAACCCCTTAGTTTTTATCTAAAGTTACATGGACAACCCTGTATAGCAAGATTGACACTGTAAATAAAATAAATAACAAGCTGCAAATTTTAATTAATAAAACTGACGGTAGACCATGTTACTTGGACATTTCTGATTTTGCCAACTTCTGCTTTCATGTTCGCGTTCAACATCAAGATCTAACTTGATTTGTCAATCCTGACTTGAGAGCAAAAGTTGTCACCATTTTGTGAGATCTTGCTAATCTTTTCAACGCCCACCATTGTCTAAATTTGTCAGATTAAATGCGACATAACGTTCAATATAAAACAGTGAGAGTCGAAGGTGGGTTTACAGTGGCCATACTCGCTAGCGATGGCGTAAGCGATTTGTATGGATAATTTTACACCCTCAAGCGAAGCTGTAGAATTCTCCATTCGAATAGTTTACACCGTGACTTGTGATTACGGCCAGGGTAAACTCTCGGCTCTGGTATTTTCCGTTGTACTTTGTGGCGTTGTGAAGGTTAGGGCAGGTATAAACATATTTAAAAGCGGAAACATACTTACGTGTCCTGACGTATCGTGACGCGCCAGAAGAATATCGGTTTCATACCACATGCAAATATGCCCCTAACCATATTAAACGTATGAAACCGAGCGTCTAGTGTATTGAAATCGGTCGATTTCGTTTGCGTATGAACGCATAGAGACAAATGGCGACTGTGTCGACCGCGGCAGTTGTGCAATCGTGCCGCTTGGAGGCTCTGTTTCCGTTTCCATACAATTCTTCGCGTTACGCAAACGAAATCGATGCGTTTCTAGACGTCACTAGATGCTCTGATATGCTTCTGTCGCGTGCCTCCATGTGGGTATGTTTGCCTGAACGCTGTTGTGTTCCAGTGGGCGGCGCGCGGCTGTGGGGCGCCGAGCGCATGGAGGTGGAGCCGCGGCGCGAGGACGAGCTGCTGCCCGTGTGCTCGCTGCAGCACAGCCCCGTCGCCATCCACTAGCAGTGACAGTGCGTGACGCCACGAACTCTACCCCCTATTTATAAAAAACATATTTTTATTTAATGCAATAAGTCTGATGATTGTAAAAAACTATAATTGTGACCCGTTACTTTGTAACATGTATTATTTGTAATTGCTTCATTCGACAGTACTTAGAGAATGTTCGCGACAGATGCAGCACCAACTGATGCAGCGACGGCATGAAAGCTAGGTTTTTTTATTGTTACGCAATGCATATCATGAACGCAATATGGTAGAAAATAAATATTGTATATAAAAATTTAGGAACCGACTAATGGATACAGACTGCAACTTAAACTGGTTAATCTATAGTTTAGTTACGATCTAGTTAGGCTTTCATTCGATTTTAATTATCGCAAGCTTTATATTTTTAAAGTGTCGGCAACTGATGACTGAAATATAAAGGGCCAAGACTTTTTTTGTAACCAATGCTGAAATAGATTATTTGACTTGTACAATACTGGGCGCGTTTCCGAGTTGTTGTGTAAATGTCTTTCCTAACTGGAGTTGTGCTTGACCGTTGACCGTTGACGACAAACACAAACAGACTAATGTATCGAAGCTGATTTATTTTTGACCCATTTGAATATTCAGTATAACAGAGAGTAGCGTATAGGTAATTCTATAAAACACAAAATGTACTTGTAGGTTACGATAATGTTGAATCATATATAAATTTTTTGGTATTTCAGATAGGAGTTAAATAAATTGAATTATGACTCGTTCAACCTTTTTGGATTTGAATCTACAATAGACTAACCTCATCGCAACAGACTGGTTGAAACTTTGTAACGGAGATATTTTGTATAGCGTACACTGAATCACTGCCTTATCGTGCCGGAACTTTTTACGGAGGCGGCCGCCCGCGGCCTGCGCTAGCGGCTTCATTGCGAACTAAACGTGATTTAGCAAATATTAAGTTCAATTTTATTTAGTTAATGTATGAAAGTCATCGACTGACGATTTGAAATGAAGCCGCTAAAACGAGAAAAGCAACTGAATGCAGATTTTTTCGTACTGCGTGCGTTGCTGTGAATTTTTATATAACTCCCACTCGAAAGTTTATTTTGATGTGACGTTTGTGTGTGGGGAGCTGCCGCGCCCTCTGACATGAAGCATTAAAGTATTCCCCGACTATGGTTTGGCACTCCGCGATGCTGTATGGTTTGTAGTTCGTTTCCCTTTACATTGTAGATTTGAATCTATTTCTAATCTTGCTGTTTCGTATACAAACGTTGAGGTAGTGTAATGTTTACCATGATACTTTTCTGCTTCATGAGGTGTGAGGTTGATAGAAATGAATATGTGAAATAGGTATGACAGTATGTTAATTTTGATAATAGGAGAATATGCAACAAATTGTACGGCAGGTTTCCAATCATGAATTGACTTTATTTTAATTTTTCTTGAATAATGTGTTCGTCTATTTGACATCGTAGCAAACCTAATTGTCTGTTTAGTGTAAGTGAGGCGATTATGTTTATAAGCTTTATTTTGTTCCTTATAAGAATGTTATATTTATTTCTACCTCGATTGATAGTGGGAATCTGCCACTACTTTGGACTTTGGGAGCTAAGGGTCGAGTGGCGCCCGACCAGTGTAAATGATCTGCCCGCGACGGCCCTAGGTGTTTGCTTGAGTATGTAATATACCTATACTATTTATTTGTACTGTGACAGTATGAGTCGAGGCGAGGTGTGGAGTGCTGTGCAAGGAGCCATGTTTATTTCCTATCGGATTGTCAGTTCCCAGGCACTGTAACAATAAAAGGATAGAGCTTTATGTCACTAAGTTTTGTATTTTAAATCAATAAACGATAGCAATGATTGTTATGTTTCATTTTACTGGCTCCCAATTTTTTATAAGGACAAATGGATTCATCTCAAGACGAGGCTCTCTGCGAAAAGATTCTGTCAAGTGGTGAACTAAATTGTAAAAGTAGTCTGTAGTATCATTGGTATATCACTTTCTTTTAGCAACTTTCACAACCATGTTTAGTCAAAAAAAAAAAAAAAACTAGTTATGGGATGAGACAGACATACATCGTTTAAATAGAAAACAAATTGTTCGAACGGATGTTTAGACCATTTCCCCAATATTGTAATTTTAGTAACATTTTTTCTGAACTAGAATCACCACAGAAACAGGTAGGTTAAGTTTCCAATGCCCTGTAAGATCAAACCCTCGCCGAAACAAGAGCTCCGCGAACACTTTGTTAAAAATACTAATGGAATTTTTGCTATTAGGAAATAACAATTTTGGGAAAATTAACACTTCCATCTGAATTATCGCGTTTATGTATTTACCTACTTCATTTCATAACTAGTTGTAAGAGGAGAATCATGTTTTCCTTTCTTTACAATATTTGATCAGTTGTGTCAATTTTTTATTTATTAGTTGTGAAGGTGGATGAAAGGGTCAATTTGACTGTTGGCAATGGATATTTGCTTGTGAGTTGGACGATGGACACTTCAAAGGACAACGGTGTCAACAACACTTTCTTACTTATTATGACATATATACATACATACATATTCTCACACCTGTTTTTCCAAGAGGGGTAGGCAGAGCACATGAATTCAAAAATCCAGTGCCACGTTTAGCAATTTCTGGGCAACCAAATGGTTAAACGTGACATTGCAGTGACAGGTTGCTAGCCCATCGCCCACAATACACTAACCCTTTCCCAGAGTCGGCTCTTACGACACCCACGGGATGAAAGGGGGAGGTGCTATTCTAACTCGGCACGACACCACTTATTATGAGGGTCACACACAATATTGCAAGAAGATTGTGTATTCTACTGACTGAGAGGCGACTGAGGGTAGATTGGGTTATTTGACGAATAGCATCCTGTCCCTGTTGTACCTATTAACTAACCCAGCGGTTCTCAAACTTTTTTGCTGATGGAACCCTTTTGGAAAGCGAAATACTTGACGGAACCCTACAAAAAAAACTACAGTCCGTCCGTCCGTCCATACGCTGCGCCAAAACGTTTGACCAGAGAGTGGTGTTTTTTTTCTAAATTCTTGTAGAACCCTTCCAGAGGTGTCTCGGTACCCTGAACTAACCTAAATATAGCTAGAAGCGGCTGTGAAACGTGAAATAGTCAATATTATGTTTCGTGTGCTTTGCTTACCTCATTGGCAATACAGGCGAGATGTACGTAGAATAATTTCCGCTAAGATGGGAATTGTTGGATATACCTACTTTTGTCACCTGTGTGGTGTTGGGATGAATAACACTTCTCCATTTCTTTCGTGGATGTTGTATGAGGCGATTAAGGACACCGGTTAAGGTATGTGCTTTAGCGACTTTAGCTATGACAGGCTAGCATTATGTACTATCGAACCAACAGATTCCTGACCCATCGCAGAACATTGTCACAATAAATGTTATTGAGATTTCGCCTGTCGAGCAATGCCACTAGGTATGACGTTTACTGTGAATAGGTCAGGAATCAATTGGTTCGATGGTACATACAATCACGCCTATGTCCCCAAATGGGATAGGCAGAGCATACGAAACGTGACATAACTATGATTATGACTATATCACGCTTCGCAGCCACTTCTAGCATAATTTTAGATTTGATAACAGGTGGAAGAGTTATAATAGTGACAGGTAGCTAGCCTGTTGTCTAAAGCAAACGACACTTACGGTATCCACGGAAGAAATGGAGAGGTGTTATTCTATCCCGACACCACACAGGTTATTATGTAAGTAGTGGCGAATAGTTCCCTCTCGTCTCCTTTCCTTTCGTGGATGTCGTAAGAGGCGACTAAGGACATAGGTTAAGGTATACTTTAGGCGACAGGCTAGCAACCTGTCACTATTGCACCTGCCACCTCAAAACCTAATTAATATTATGCTAGAAGTGGCCACAAAACGAGAAATAGTCATCGTTTTGTCTATGTGGCATTTTGTGTGCTCTGCCTACCCCGTTTGGGAATACAGGCGTGATTGTATGTATGTATGTAATAATTCAGTAATGATGAGGTCATTTAATATTCACAGAATTCTAATACAAGGAAGATCTTGATATAAGTAGGTAAGTAACCAATAATACAAGGAGCAATACAATACAAGTGCAATAATACCGGTGACTTGGGTTGGTGTACAAAATTAGTGCTTCTTATTCAGTTAATGCTAAACAACATAACGCATTATAGTTCAATTATTGAAATTAACCCGATAAAAAATAGGATTTTCATACTAAGGTGAAATGAAACCATGACCTCCATAATATATGGACACTGATAAAAACAAATGAGTTATTGCCCTGCATTGTCCAGCAAAAGCTGAGTAAGAACCATTTATTTTGTGACATCACTTTGAAGCCCCCTGTATAAGCTGTAGATATTAATAATATTTTAACCAGTGGTCAGGTAAAATCATGGTAAAATATCGTATCTGCGAAGTCTGTCACACGCTTTAGTTCTCTGTGTATCTGTCAGTCATACCTTTATAATTATTATTATTTCGTGACCTCACTTGAACATGACTTGGGCTGGGTCTATGTAGACCAAAACTATAATTTAAACTCTTCATAATTAGACAATTCATAATTAGGCTCAGTTGTGTGGTCTCAGTTATCGTTATCGCATAGTTCCAATTTCTAATCTAGATTGATGAAAGTCTAATTTTTATTCATTTTTAGTGCTAAAAAGCGGACACAAAAAGGAATGCTAAATTTCGATCGGTGTACCACATGCTCCGATAGCCGTGATCGTCTAGTGGTTAGGACCCTACGTTGTGGCCGTAGTAACCCAGGTTCGAATCCTGGTCACGGCAGTGTCTGACACTGTTACGGCGGAGCTTTTTTGATTTAAATTAGCTGCTAATTAAGATATTTGATAGTAGTATTTCGTTGGGATTAAATGGGTAAGGTTCAAAAAAATTGTACATAGTTAAGGGCTTTAATAAAAACAAAAGTTAATTGATTCTTTTGTGTTACGACAATTACCCATACATTTTGTATAGGTAATTTTCGTTACACAAAAGACGCGATCGTGATTTTGTTTTTATTAACCCTTAATTTATGTACAATTTTTTTGAACCTTACCCAAATGAAGATAAAGGTTTTGGGCGCAAAAGTATGCATGGCAAGGCGGCATTCTTTACTATTCATGTTTCGTGTGTATTTGCGACAAGATATTCATACAAACTGTGAAGAACATCAATAACAGTAAAAATGTTTTTTTTAGCCGAATGTGATTATTCCGATGACTTGTTTTTTATAACATTACCTGATTCCTTGCTTTCAGCGCCATCTGTGTTTCTATCTGCGAAGTGCGATAGCAACGTTGTTAGCCTGCGACACACTACGAAGCGCGCTAACCTGCGTAGTTTGTAATAAAATGAACCTAGATGGCGCCACCAGTCTTTGTTTTGGTCGACCACGCACGGCAGCTGTTCGCTATCATAGAAATTCGTGAGAGAAAAGGAGTGGTGATTAGGTTGTCTTTGCCGAAAAATATGGTTTTTTATATAGTTCTAGGACTTGTAGGGACCTGTGCTCGTGAAATGTGAGAGTAGTAGTTGTGCCGCGTGTGATGTACTGTTGACAAACTCCAGAAACGTTGTTAAATGGTGTAATTATCAATGTAAACGTTGGTTATGACGTTTACTACGTAGCGGGTTGTGTTTGTGTGAGTGGATTCGACAGGTCGTGACAGCATTGCCGTTGAAGCGAATCTTAACGGGACAACTATGCGAGCGTTGCGCGTAAGTTGAATGATTTTGTTTTATCCCAGTGGAACCTAACCTAGCTGAATCACGCCTGCCCGTGTATAGGTACTATAGAGAGGGTCCCGTGTAGCGTTGTTTGACCTCGATACGCGGCGTGCCATTCGCTATTTCCCTTTGAAAGGCAATTTCTCGTGGTCTGTGTTAGCAATTTTTTGCCCGCTTTTCGCGAACGTTGTTCTCGCGAATATTTCGTTATATTAACTTGATAAGTGCGTGCCGGCTGGGTTCTTAGCAATCTTAGCTTCAAGGATGTGGGTTTATTACCTTAAGTACCTATTACACGTGATGAACGAGTCGGTTTAACGAATTCAATTTAAACGCAGTCAATTAGGTAGTAGTATGTACTTATTAGTTCCAAATGCGTATGATTATAAATAGTAAGTAATTTGATTTTCGATTACCTAGTAGATATTCCAAAAACGTTACTTTATATCGAGATAGGATGCAACCATTTGTTGAAGAAATCTTGTCGATTTATAGGTAGGTTTAATTTACCTGCCTGTGTAATATATACCTAATGATACTTGCTTTGATGGGGAGGTAGTTCCATAATACATTATTTTAGTAGTTACTTACCTATTTACTAGCATACCTAACAGATGTCGTTACTGGTGCAAATTTGTTTGCAACGTATTTACGTAACTATTTTTATTTTAAATGTAATGTAATTACATCCGCGCCGATATTATGAAAACAATGTACCTGCTTACTTTGATACAAAAAATTCTGGGTTTTCGTACTCATTTCAGTTTTTTTTATATCAGTTCAATTTAGTAGCCGTAAAAATTAAATATCTAAAACAAGAATGTCTAGTCTTTTACGTGAGACCATAATGTACTTTATTATTATAATTTACTAAAAATAGCCTGAACCAAATCTAAAAAGGGCCCCGTGTCCTGTGTTGTAGTTAGATACTTTCTGTGATTTAGGTCTATTCGTAATTCCTATTTTGTGATTTTGAACAGCAACGCCATCTCTGATAGAAATGTGAAACTTTTTTCTATTCTTTTATTTGCATGCATAATTGTTAAGTTGTTGTTTATTTGTTTTATTTAGGCTAAAATCTATGTCAAATGTACCAATAAATGTCTTTCTTTCTTTCTTAAATATGTAGCATTAAGAATTTAGGTTACATCTTTTTTCTTTGGATTTCTATTAGATGAGACCTATTCTAACTAACATATTTAATTTTAATATGATATCATAATAATTCTTCATAGCCATTAGACTTGTTCCAGTGTGTGTATCATGTGTGTATACACAGTTTATTTATATTTTATTTGTAGCCTTAACGAGTTTTAGTTACCTACATATTATTTAAATGGATTAGAGTTCTGGTAAGCGAGCACGTAATAAATTCCGGTTTCCTTTCTTTTCAATTCTACTGGATCAATAATCGCCGAGATTTTTGTATCTAGACAAACTTTTTACCTCCACGAAGGTCAAACTACGTTTTTCATATTTTAAAGCGCTCAAAGTGATTGTTGCTCCCTTGGACCAAGTAAATAAGGACTGATTACTTGTCACTAAAGCTGAAGCCAAGACCGAAAGATCAACCAGAGATGTAAAAGTCCCTATCTAATTGGGTGACAATGAGATTTTTGCAATATGGGACATTCAATGTCGTAATCTTACATACATCACGCTTAAATTCCCAGATGGGTTGGTTAGAGTATTTCTATGCACATTTAAAAGTTAAATTTGATCATCTACAAGCGTATAAATCTTATTTACTTCAATCAGTAAATTCAAAATGTTGTTCTCTTGTTGAAAATTATCGGATAACTTAATGTTAAATAAAACGAGTTTAGCTCGACATGTTTCGGACTAATTCGTAGCCCTTCATCTAGGAGCTAAACTCGATTTATTTAACGTCCGTCCGATAATTTTAAACATGAGTGAGTCTCACGGTAGTTTAATGCATAACGTCCATTTCTCTGTTTATTCGATTGTCAACTTCTGTTATATGGGGGTACATACACACACACATACATATACATGGGCGTATAAACCGTGACCAATTTCACAATTTCTTGCCTTTTTTTAGCATAATTTAGTTTCCTTATCTTAAGTAGTTGGCTTATCTGTTAATATTGTAGGCAAATAACGTGGCTATCACAAACTATATGAAATATAATTGAATCATATAATCGGGCCTATTTTCCCAAATGGGCATAGAACACGAAACGTGAAATAGACATAACGATGAGTGTGACTATTTCACGCTTTACAGCCACTTCTAGAATTATTTAAGGTTAAAAACAGATGGAAGAGGTAGCATAATAGTGACAGGTTGTTAGCCTGTCGCCTAAAGAATACCTAAACCCATGTCCTTAGTGGCTTAGTGCAATTCTAAACCCGATACCACACGGGACCACGGGATATGAAATATAAATAATTTTGTAAAGACGTATGGGCCGTATGGGCAAATATTCTGGCCACAGAATTTTTTATTTTATTTTTAATATTCTTATTTTTTTCAATAACTGTAATAATAGTTAATAATGATGTTCTCGCAACAGAGTTAGGCATTTCGTAATCTATCCAAATATTACAATTACTAGTAATTAGGAATCATTGTCAATTCCAAATTACTGGAATTGATGACCAGATTACTTATGAAAACAGAAAACCGTTTTTCAATATACGCAATTTATACCGTTTAAAGTATTTTACATAAAAAAACAATTTTATTTCAGTGACGTTAACGAAATTGACACATTGAAAAGGTTTGGCATTTAATTGAAGTAGTCTAGTCTGTAGTAATTTTACTTAAGTATTTGATTACCCAAGATTTAAGATTACAGCAGCGGTTTATAATGCCGATTCCAAAGAAATGAATTACAAATGTAATCACAGGAGACTATTACAGTAATTTTGATGACCTAGGTAATGAATTACTGAAGAATCACAATTACTTGAATGTAACCGTGTAATTAATTCCAATAGTAATTGATTACGCCTAATACTGTCCCACAATGCAAAAAATCATGGTCAATGTAAGGATTATGGCGACTTAAGGGGTTACCATTACAAAAAAAGTAGACTTGATAGTGAATATGTTGTCTATTAAATTAAGTGTATATTAAAATCAAATAAATTAATGCGATTCTAATTCTTTGACACAAAACCGTTAAAATAAAATTATTGTATGAATTTTTCAGGTAAGTTTCTTGAGTGATGTTTTTTTTTTGACGTAAAGATTTTTTTAGGCTGGCAAGATTGGCATGAGGAGTGAGCGAGACAAACTGCTCCCTTCTTGCTGGCTCACCTGTCCTCAACTTGCCTCTATGTAGTATTTCCCAAGTGCGCAATCATGTTAAGGGCCGATAGGACCTTCTTACATCAATGGTTGCTCCTCAAAAATATAAAAACTAAACTGACACTGACACATTTGGCATTCGGCAACTTGTGGTAACACGCATTATCAGAATTCAAAATTTCTCGTCTTCAGAATAAACGCGTTAATATTCTCCTAAGTAATGTCTCAGGGTTGTTCAGGCGAGTGGCTGCCATGTCCTCGTTGAAGGTGAAGAGTTCCTTGAAGCGGGCTCGCGAGCCCAGCGGCAGCACCACCCGCGCTCCAGAAACACTCCCTGATATTGCTATCGCAGCCATAGCCTCCTCCAAAAAGCAGAAGGAAGTCAGCGAGTTCATAACCTTCCTCCTCCAGGCCTTGGAAAGAAACTCCCACTGGCTCAACAGCGTCGTCGGCCGACAAGCCAACTTCAGGTGCGCACTCCTAGTCGGATCAGGCCCCAACCGATTCCAACTACAAGAAATCATATACCCCTCCGAAGGAAAAGACATAAAGCTTGAAGTAGAGCTCAAAGAATCGGAGGATCATGACAAAATTGCTATAGCTGCCCTCTTGAAATTAACGAACTTGGAAATGAACCACCTCATAGAGTACACGAAGACACGGCTGTACGACAACTGCCAATTGCGAGAAGATTTGCTCGATGGCAAAGCTATGGGCATCAGTTTCGCTTTCCTTAGACCGATTTCGGATAAACAGTACCGTATAATGGACCGCATCGTTATTGGGAACTCTATGAAATGTGTGCTGCCTGTCAAGAAGAAGCATGATGAGCGATCTCCGGCCAGAACACCAGCGAAGAAGGCCAAATGAGTGGCTTACAGTTCGGGGGAACAATTCTCAATTCCCGACAAAACGAAGCGGAATGGTCAGCAGTTCCGGCGCAGCGGTGTGTCATTGCGTAATGGCATCAATTTGGTGCCTCTGAAACTCGAATCCCGCACTAAATTATACTCATTTTTGCGATGATCGCTTCCGATTACCTGTGATGGCTCGCATTTGCGGCGAACACAAATTCAAGTACCTAACGAGCGCATCTCCGATTCATGTACGCGTTCTTTGTAATAAAGCGTTGGTAAACAGTGTTCGTGTCATTGGTGGGCGTGTAGTTAGCGAGTAGTTTAGGTAATGAACGGGGACAGTTGCCGCCGGCGACGGGTCGTTTTTCATCCGGAGCGCGGCGACGAGATCGATATCTTGGGAATCAGGGCAGCCGTGCGCCAACTTACACCCACAAATCCTTCCTCCAGAACTTATTACAATAGCACTCCGCGCCCTCTGGAAACAAACTATAGTTTTCCGTCGGATGCCTCGGTTGCGGTGTTTGAGAAAGTTTCCGATGCTTATCGGTAGGCATAAATCAATTTGAACCTTGGCAGAGGCCGAGTGTAAGTCGGGTCGATCCTGAGCCCTTTTTCGAACTTGCGACCCACCGTCCGGATTAAGGGAATGCTGACCGTTGCGTAATTGGCGTAATATGTGATTTATTGGTTCCGAGAATTTGTGTGTACGGAATATTAAGCCTCTCTATTACGGATGTCTTCGTACCAGATAAATAAGTCACGGGACCCAAACGGCAAGCATCGGCCTATAGTTAGACCCTTTGGCTACAAAACGACGGCTTCCATAGTCTAATTTTGTTTGCGTGACATTAAATTTCTGTTTGCCATAAACTACAGCAAACAATCGATGAACCTGAATCGCGTAACTTCGATGATTGCAGGACGTTGTTTATCTCTTGTAGATAAAATTTGCAGTACCTACCTACTAAAAAATCATCCAAGCTAATTTCCGTCCATCGTAGAACGTTCTCACGATAAACATGATATAATGGGTACCTTTGTCAAGCAATGTAATGTCTTACATTTACCGTAAATAAGTTCTATGGTAGGTCGGAAACAAAACTGCTCGATAGTCGTCGCTTTGACGCGCGGACCCTGCTGCAAGATCTTTGCGCGGATCTGGCTAATCACTAGACAGCCAATCACCAAGCAACGTGATTGGTCGCTCGGCAACATTCGGGACTACAGCGGTGTGATACGGCCTTAGGCTCAATGCTCTCTTTACGGTAACGTTGAAAACCTGACCTTTTCAGCCTGGGGATTAAAACAGGTAAACAATGGCCATATCATCTCACCGTGTCATAAACAGATCGTCCAGATCCCCAGCACATCCGTAACTGCACCGTTTGTACGCTAGGCCCCGGGGACCGATCCGTTGAGCTAACACTTGCACTAGCTCTACTTGTACTAAAACTGTCTCGCGTTCTACATCTTCTTGGGGGATTTTATTGTGAGACTCCGTTTGAGCGTACACTGCAACGGTTTAGGTCTGATTTACCTTTTATTGAAATATCATTGGCATTGGTGAGCTGATTTGTTTTTATTGATTACTAGCGACCCGCCCCGGGTTCTTACGGGTGCTAAGTTGATTTACAATTAAAAACCGTTAAACTTATCAGTATTTCTCTACTAAATTACAAAGTTATGAAGATATACACTTCTTGAATCACTATCTACTACAAAAGCCACCAAGATCCGGAGCTTAATTTTAATGATCTAAGCTAAGCATACATAGACTGACGGCGGGAAGCGATTTTGTTTTATACTATGCAGTGATGATAGTGATGATACTGTTCTCTCCAACCTCACTCGTTAGTTAGAGAGAGGTATAGTCTATCTCACTCATAAAGCGACTCGTACTCGCTAAGCCGGCTGGCGAAGTTTTGGCCAGGTTATGTTTGTGATTGATTGCTATTCATTCATAATCATTCCTTATTATTACTCTTGTTTAGTCAACTGAGCCATAACCTAAATTCATAGCCCAAGCTGTCGGAAGTTGTAATTGGTTTATCACTAATAAACGATGTTGATATTGATACCTAGTTTCTTATATCTCTTGTTGGTAAATGAAAAACAAAATTCTTTCACCTCACTATTAATATCATCAGGGCTTCGCTCGTTATTATCATTTTAGTATTTTCTGTTCGCATAATTTTCTACTGCCACTACATAGTAGGTAAATAATGACATAATTAACGTGACTGTGTTACATAGGAACTTGAAAAAATCTTAATCATAATATGAGTTTTTCAGTACTACTTACTATATTAATAACCTATTTGAAAAAAAATACTCTGTTTCTAATTAATGTTGCCGCCTTATTTCTTTCCTTTATCGCCTTTAATTACACGCATACTCTAGAAACGTACACACTAGTCCAATATTTAGCGCAACAAAACAACAACCGACAAAAATTCTGCAGCAAAAGTCCGCTAACTCGCATTCTCCCAGCGTCCCGGACTGACCAGCGGCCAGATTTAATTTACATCTGCGATTCAGTCCCGGAATTCCCGCTTGAAATTTCAGCCACTTCCATTTTTCCCGGTGAACTGTCCCGAGCGGCTGATATTTTATGCGACGGCGATGCGGACAAAGAGGCTTTTGTGTCAGTGTTTAAAAGCCTGGTTTAATGGCTGGCCTTCTCAGGATGACATTGTTAGCAGTAGGATCAAAAGTTCTTGGCGAACATATTTAGGAGAGAAAAATATGTGTTAAGATAGCTCGGCAAAAGTAGAAGGGGTATGCGCAGTAATCAATTTTTAGGCCTTTTTGGTATGTGAGGAGCGAGGAGGATGGACGGCGACACGGTACGTGTAGATAAGTCACACTTCGCCTCGCTGCGTTGCCCGCTGCCCCTGATGCGCCGATTACCCTCACTAATTGCTTAAAACATTGCGTATATTTATGGTATTCTTATTGTCTATCTATTAATATGTCGTTAACCTAGAAAACAGAAACCAAATACTAACCTTTACAAATAATCTAGTAATAAAAGAAAAATAGGATCAGAGGTCCCGTAATATTTAATAGTCTCTCCAAGCAAACTGCTGTTCGACGACTATAAACCTAATTGGACTAACAAAACACGGCAGTAAAAGTAACAAAGAAACCTTATAACAATTTTTGTGAGCCAGCTTAAAGTGTATACAATATTCAACCAAACTCGGCAGTTTTAATAAAAGTTACCGAACTCAGTATAAGCTGAAGAATGTACGAAATCGTGAAATGGGGCCGTAACAATTTTATAAGAACAAATAAATGCATCCGCGAACATAAAGAACCTTCATAAAATGAAACTGTTTTTAGGGTTAAATTTTTATTTTAAACATAGAAAGGGATTTTGATGGCCCTCCCACGTCGCGGGGAAGTGGTAGGGCGTTTTTGTTTTAAGATAAAAAGATAAAGATAAGATAGATAAAATATTTATTTGTTCAAACATGAGTTACAATAAAATACAGTTGGTAAATTTATAATTTTCGTCCTGCATGTTTTACCTCACGGCGTACAAATTCTTTAAAACGTAAAAAACAGAAATATTATGCTTTATTTTTAACAATTTCACTAACAATACCAATTAATATGTCAAAAGTGTTAGTATAATATAAATAAAATATTATGAATCAAATAACAAAATAAAAAAATATATACATATATGTTCAAAATATTACAATAAATTACCATCGTTCAAAAAGTCAGTAACAGAATAGTAACATTTCCCTACTAGCAAACTAAATAAGTTATATTTGAAACTAGTTACATTACTGTCTCTTATTTCTTTTGGAATCGTGTTGTAGATGACAGGAGCCATGCCAAATATGCTTTTCCTTAATAATGCTGTGTTAGCCCTCTGTCTCAATACCTGATCATTATCACGTGGTCGTAAATTGTGGAAGTTTGTGATTTCTTTTCTTTGAAATATATCAGGATTACATTTTACAAATATTGCAATCTCATATATGTAAAGTGAATATAATGTTAATAATTTATATTTAACAAAAAATGGCTTACAACTTTCAATTGGTTTTAATCCAAACATTGCCCTAATGCACGTTTTTTGGCTTTTAAAAACTCTTTCCTTATCGGTAGAATTGCCCCAAAAAATAACTCCGTACCTTAAATTTGATGCCGTCAAAGCATGGTAAGCTGATAGAACAGTTTCCTCATTAACTATTTGTCTTAATTTGTGAAATAAATACGAGAATTTTGATAGTTTAGTACATAAAATGTCAACATGCGATTTCCAAGTTAGTGACGTGTCAATGTTAACTCCTAAAAAGGATATCATTCTTACTTCATCAATCTCAGTACCATGGTAATTGATCTTTATATCTGGTACGTTACACTTACGCTGATAATAATGCACTATTTTTGTTTTTGTTAAGTTAATCTGAAGATTGTTTTTTGTTAGCCAGTTTATAATTTTAGACAAAGCACAATTAATTTCTTTCTCATAAGTAATCCTGTTTTCACAATTAATCATAATAGAACTATCATCAGCGAAAAGTGTCATAGGATAATTCACAGCTTTCGGCAGATCATTAATATAAATTAGAAACAATAGCGGGCCAAGTACTGTACCCTGTGGGACACCATATTTCATAATGCAACTCTTTGATTGATATGTCACTTCTTTTTTGGTCTTTGTATCAATTCTCGATATTTCAACTTGTTGTTGTCTTTTGTTTAAGTATGACTCTAGTAGTTTTAATACATTACCTCGAATACCATATGCAAATAGCTTTTTAAGGAGAATTTCATGATCTACGTGATCGAAAGCTTGCGTCATATCCATATAAATAGTACAGATGGGTTTCCTTAAGTCTACATATTTTGTAACAGTCTTTATCAAATCAAAAATTGCCAAATTGGTTGATCTACCCTTTCTAAACCCTTGCTGTTCTTTAGCAAGTATATCTTGTTTTTCAAAGTATGAGTACAGTTGTCCATGCATAATTTTTTCAAATACTTTTGCAAATATAGATATGAGAGCAATGGGCCTATAGCATTTCATATCTTCTTTATCACCTCGTTTAAATAGCGGTTTTATTATGCTAGTTTTTAATCTATCGGGGAAAATGCCCTTACTTATACATAGGTTCATTATATGACTTAGGCAAGGAGAAATGTACTCAGCTACACATTTTACTATTTTTGTTAATACTCCATCATATCCAACACTATTTTTATTTTTTAATTCTTTAATAGTTTTGTATACATCCATTGGCGTACATGGTGTCATGAACATAGATGATGATTTATCTTTAGATTTAGAGCTAGCCGTAATAACCGCGGTGATTCAGCTGTCGTCGGAGAGAACGGGTGTGGCGCTGATTTACTAGTGACATTTACATAAATTACTGGTGCTCACGTGTAGCGTATAAATTCAGCTAAATCATTTGTGGTAATTCCGGAAATAATTCGTTTTATTATTTCGCCCGAATCAGGTTAGCCTCAAAGAGATTTCACGAGGGATCTTTAATTATTCCCCATTTGGTTTTACTGAAAAGTCGTTGCTACTTGAGAAAGACGGTTACAGTTAAGACTTGGTCGATATAAATGACCATCTTACATTCATACATACATTACATACCTACATATTGCACGCCTGTGGTTGGCAGAGCCTTCAAAACGCTACATAGTCAAAACCACGACTTTTCACGTTTCGCAGACGCTTCTAGCTCATTTTTAGGTTTCAAGTCAAGGAGTACATTGTACAATAGTAACAGGTTGGTAGCCTGTCGCCTAAAATATGGCTGTATATCCAAAAAAATCTAGAAGTAAAACAACATTGCCATGGAAAGTTTTAGTTCACCAAAAAACTGTGAGAAAGCTTGTAGAAAAATTACATACAAGTTAAGTATTATAATTCAAATATTTAAGCTTAAAAGTTGCTCCTCCTTCCCTCGGGGCGTTAGTGTCGCATAACCTTCGCAACATAGCTACAGTAATGAAAAACATAGACTGGGCCTGTTTTAAATATCAGAACTACTGATGGGAACTTCCAATTAATCACAAGGCGGAGTTTTGGAAGCATTCGGGGAATTGAACCTAGCTTATTCAAATAACGGTCGTTATGGAAATGTAATGAGAAAAAGGGGCTTCGATTTCCTAAAAATAACTATACGCAATCTGTGATAAGTATTAGCCTCTGGGGACTACCGGATGTCTATAGCTATAGCTGTAACTCCATTAGTCAGCGTGAGTCTTGGAAGAACCCTGTCGCAATCAGCGTTTGCCTAACCCAAATAAGTAGAAGAAAACCTGTGACAGATTAGTTTCAAACTTCAATGTCTCTTGGACTGTTAACCGACTTCGTTCAAAATTGTCTGAGAACCATCGCAAGGAACCTGCCTGTTACGCACATAAATTGGGTAGTTTTAAATAATAGGGGTATGTTCGCGCATCGCTTTACCATTAAAAAAACCACGAACTTACCCCCACTTCGAGTACTTCAAGCATTCCCAAATTTGATGTCGGGGACTGTAGAAGGCAGAAGGGAGCATAGGCATTTTTTATTTCATTCTGTGAATACAAGAGCTACGAGTATGTAAATTGAGATTTACATACTCGTAGCTCTCGTTGTTCTAGTTAAATGTCTGGCCAAATAATCACAAACCACGGATCCTGTTGAAACCTGACAGAAGTTCAATCAAACCGTAACAAAATTACCACCTCTCTCAAAACATCCTCAACAAAATCATCTAGTTATCCACTAGCTCTTTTAAGAGTAAGTGAGGTTCCTTCCATTAAAAACATGGCGTATGTCGCTACCTACCTGCCCCCACCTGCCGACAGGTCGCGTGACGTCACGGCTTAACCTCTCGTATGCTACGGAGCAGATCTGCTCCATTTTAAGGATATCTTTTTTTTATTTTTATTTTAATCACCATAATTTGTAGATATTGAAACAGAAGAGGCTCGAATGCAGTATATTTTTCATTTCCCGCATACGAGGGGTTAAGGGACATGTGGAAGAAGCGCAATTCGGACCGGTTGAAAGAAAATGCACTCTACTTTAGATCTGTAACTACTGAGAGAGATGTCCGAGATGTACATCTAATTACAAACAGATGGTGGTTAGTTTGAGGTTAGAATGCACATAAAAACACTTTTACAGAGGTGTTGGTAGATAGCAGTGATAGCCAAGCGGTTTGAATTGTAGCCATAACAGCACAGGATCGTAGGTTCAAGTCTTCCAAATTTTATGCCCGTTTAGAATCCCATTTATTAGCAACAGTAAAGGTACGTAGACTACAGGATACTAGGCATACCTACTAGTTATATGTATCTGTTTCAAGAGAGTTGAAGTGAGGTCACGCATACACTGTCCTGTAATGTTAACGAGCTTTTGACATTCAGTCGCTCAATCAGTTCATTCTCCTTTTATGTAATCGGGTCTTCGTGTAGTTGTGTCATTCACTTCAACGCTCGTCGAACTAAGTATACTTACAGTTTTCTTATCAAAGTAACCAGATTTAAAGTTTGAAGTATCTATCAATAAACTGAAAAATAACGTTGAAAATGTTCAACTATATCGTAGAACTGCCCTTTAAAAACCCTGTCCAATTTTACCCAGAGTGCTCTTTCCCATTTTTTGATAAACGAGCCGCTTGATCGAACCCGGTGTCCGAGGAGGGTCCCTGATAATATCTCGTCACACGACAAATTTGTGATGTAGGCTTAACTGGGACCACATGCGATAAACCCCCTGATGCGGCGGACGTATGCGTCCAAATATAAAAGCACCTTATGCCGGGCAAGGGTTACAAATTTCCCTTGGTTTTAGCTTCGTGTTTTTCCTCAATATTTGCCGCCCTTTCCGCGAAATTTCACCGAACATTCCCGAAATATATCTCCTTTATTCATGACTATCAAAGTAGTTATCCATTCTCTCACCGTTCGACAATCTTTCCCCGCATACATGTATAAGATACGAAGTTTAAATATGAAAGGAGACAAGAAAATCGCGGTACTTTTTCAGGACAGCCATAAATATTGTTAGATAAATATGTATCATTGGCCGCTGTCGCGCTCGCGCGGGTTCGATATAAAGAGATGTATTCAGTGGGGGTGCAAATTCGAATAGTTTCCAACTCGAGAATGGAGGGCGAGAACTCCGCTTTTATTCCCAAAGATATTTGACTCTAAGCTTGACTTTTATTTATCGCGGAGATTCGACGTGTCATAACATAACGACGTGTCGTTTGTACTGCGACTTCAAACGACAACAATGTGCTCCAAACACAACGGTTTCGTAACACCTTTCGGAGTTAACACGGCGACATATTTCACCGTAACTTGCCTGGAAATTGCCTTTCCTGCTTGATTCACATTACCGACGGCTAAATGTATAATTTTGACCGATATTGTACCCGAGTGTTACGGAATACGTTTAATTTGAGTCCATATTGTGTGGAGTCACGTTTTTAATTAAACCGACATATTAAAGCCGGCAATGTACGATATTTTATGCAAGTCACAGTTTCGCATGTGAGCGCGGCACGTTACATTTAACGGGCAGTCGGATGGCGCCCAGTGTGGGGCTTAAAAATGTTTAAAAGTTAAGCTTATTGAGCTTCTCGTAAACGAAGCTTATTTCACTTTAACTCCACTGAGTTTTATGCGCCCTGTTAAAATGAAATACGATCGCTGGCGTGGCCCACATAAAATTGGTTTCGTACGCGCGTGTCGATGAATGCTCCCGAAAAATAAATAAAAACGAAAAATACGTGGAAAAAATTATAAACAGGGTCCGGCGTGTAGGTGGAATTTATGGGCGGAAAATAAATCTGTAAGCGGATACAAGTTTATCCATCCTTTCAAAATAAGGGCACGGGGAGGTCCGTCGCGCGCGCCGGCCGGATGACGAATGTCCGCGCCGCGCCCCGGGACAGGGTATATAATGCGGAAAATTATCGTCTTCAACTATCCTCATATGTTTCGTGTTCTTCTGAAATATGTCTTTGCTTAAATTTAAATGTTTTGGTGCTTTATCTTGTTTAACTTTGAATTCGTTCTGGTTATTCGAGGGGGTATTTTGAGGCTTAATTATCAGAAGGGGGATCTTATTTTCGATCTCGATTTTCTCTCAGTTGTAGCTTCATCAAATGTGGTGTAACTTCAGCGATATCCCGGCGGTGGTCACGTACAAACTACTCCGGTTTAATTAACCGGTGATTAAACTTCTACTTCTACTGGACTCCGGAATCCATTTCCTCACGTGTGCCGTTATTTGCTGAACGTGGATCTTAATTGTTTAGATTCAATACGTTTATGAACTGTTTTAGTGTCATTAGCGAGCTTTGAACAGTTTTCGTGAAGATAGCTCGTTACTCTTTCAGTATAACGTTAAACAATTTTATATGTGTGGATAATACGGCTTCTTATAAGACTAAGGAAATAGGTTAATGTCTCTTTAAGCGACAGGCTCGCAGCCTCTCACTATTGTACTCTTTTAATCTAACTCTATGTTACGTTTTGTATGCTCTGCCTGCTCTAGTTGGGAACATAGGCATGATTGTATGCACGTTATCAGGTTCAGATGTGTTTCGTGTATTTTATAGTTTCTTTCTTGATAGTAAAATTAGCCAGGTGTTTTCAGTTTGATGTCAATAGACTAGCTTATTACATGAAAAAAAGATAAGCAATGCTGAGATGCCTAGAATGCGGCGAAAATACAAATATGTCTTTCATTTGCATATTCCAATGTTTTCCGTCGAAGAGTCCTGTTAAGTGTACATTTGACGGATATTCCGGCCCGAGGAGCCGGCGCCGACGCACATAAGTCTTTATTAAAAATTCAAATACTAGGGATAAAGTAGGCTCGGGTGAGCGAAGGGTGGAGTGATCTTGGAGATTATGATTGAACATTTTATATTCACTTCGGTGCTATCGGCGCGGTGCGGCCAAATTATGGAAAGCTCTTTAAAGTTCGATGGCACATTCGAAGTTCAGGTACTATTTCCATAATTGTTGTCCCCAAAATCGTGTGACTTCATTTTCGAATTTCGACAGCCTTTGACGTCGTAATAAGAAATGTAATCGTGTAATTAATAGGCCGAAAAAACGTAATGAAAGACTGCTAAAAGGAATTTTCCGTAATTTACAGGGGAGGCGTCTTTGAAACATTTTATTTAATAAGCCTTTGTACATCCCCTCGTACATAATTGTAAATTAATTGCGATCTCAGGAAAAAGGGACCTCCTAATGGCTAATTACGCAAACGATAAATTTATTTTGAACGGGCGGCAACCTTCGGATTTCTTTATTATACTCGGGAATTTCCTAAATAATACTCCTGTAATTTTTCGTGCCGGCTAATTGGGATTGTTTGTTTTAGCATGTATCACCACAAACCATACAATACAGGTGGATGAAACGTTGCCTACTGTTTTTACTTCTATAGCTATGAAATCAACACAGGAGTGACCCAATCGACCACACAGACTTCAAGAAAAGGCAGCGAAGATTAGAAGCGTAACTTAATCACAATTCTATGGACACAGGCAATAAACGCCAATAAACAGCTTTTTAGTAGATTCTGAGTTGTCTGGCTTTATTGCCTAATTTCAAGCTTATTAACTGTCAGCCTAGAAATGTTAACTAAGTACAGTCAGCGTCTGATACATGGTTACACTTTGGTACTTTGTCACTGTGATCGCAGTGACAATTTCATGCGAGAGTTCAAGTATGAGGTTAATTAGAAAAGGTACTAAAGTGTATACATGTATCAGACGCTGACTGTACCTCAGTATCCAAATTTGGCATGAAGACTAGAGAGAACGTATGTTATCTTAATGCTCTCAATACCGATGCTATAGTCTATTTAGAAGCAGGGGCACAACAGATAATTGTATGAACGTTACATGACTATCTCTCGCTTGACAAAACAGAAGATGGATTGCTTATATTGGAAACAGCGGTCTGAATAACACCAGCTTCAGCAGTACTATGCTAAGTTCTATCGCAGACAGTAAGCAAATGACTACTCTATGATCTTAAACAGATCAAAATTATATTTATGCAAGTAGGCTCTTTTGCATTTCTTTGTTTGAGTCTTTCAACGCTTCATTAAAACCATGATTCCCAAAAAAAGTGCTGCAAGAATCTTGGCACAAAGATGTTAACTTTCTCTACAATTAAAAGAAAACGTTGAATACCATATCAACCACAACATACAATGGCTTGATTTTATTCACCGAGAGATGCATAGGGTCTCAATGTTAAATATAGGGATGTATCCTGAACCTGAACGCGCTATACCCTGCCCTCACCGTGTCGATCGCAGTACCATTCAGACAGCAATCTAGCGCGGTGTTTACCTCGACCACTCTGATTCCTTATTCCCGCCACGCGGCAAAAGAAACAGGAAAAATTATGAAATATTAGATTTCTCACGACGCGAGGTTTCAATCGCGGGTTCATTTAATTAAACACAATCCCACGGGACTCAGTCTTGCTCAGAGAAGTGAAATTTTATTTTTCCCAGCGCACTTTTTGCTGGACCATTATGAAGCTGCAGCTGCACGGGGAGATTTAGTTCTGATATTAAATTTTAAATTGTTATTTTTACTTTTTAAACTAACAGAGGAAATAATACATTGCTGTTTATTAGGAAAGATTCGTACAAGTGAAACAATAGCAAGAAGAAAAGTCGACGAATTCTCAAAGCAGATCCTAAACGCAATGATTGGCTTATATCAGTTGTGGGCCATACTCAAATATTAGTTCGAGTCTCTTCTGTGGACCTGACAAAAGTTAAGTTAAGGAACATACAATTTATTTGAACATATTTGGATAAAGTTAGAACGGGCTAGTAGGGGAGGCGTAGTAAATACTTGATCTATCCTACCTCAATTATTGCCTATCCATAACTTTTATCATGTCCACCGAAGACACACAAATTACATTTTCCCATGTTATAAAATTTCAGGTTTCACTTTGCATTAGAATAGCGCTAGCTTCATAACATCGGTTTAGCTCCCGTGGTGCACCGCGCATGTGGTTGCAATATGCACTTTGCACGCCCTCGTCGGCAGCCGTAAATTGCAATTATGACCTTAATTAATGTTGAGCATTCGGCTTTGTTTAATAAAGTGGGTCTTAGTGACCACTATCGTAGGGTTAAGATAATTTTGAAACACGCATGCCAATGTTTGTATTCCTTTCATTGTAAATACTTACGTTACGCCTGCATTCCTTAAGGAAGAAGACATATTACTATTTTGCACAGAAGGTGAATCCATGAAATTATTAATGTCTCGAGGTGACTTAGCAATTTTATGGCTTAAGTTAGACGTTAGTTAAAAAGAGCAAACGACACTTTAAGTCATATTTATCACATATTCACTTTATTTTTTTTTATATGATTTTAAGAGCGTGCACACAAAATTCGGTGATTTTGATGTTTTTCAAATGCTTTAGAAAGCTATAAATCCTTAAGTTTTTAAAGAAAAACTACTGTAACATATAAATAAACTCTTTTTCTAGGGATTAACGGAAAAAAATATTTTAATAGCAACACAGATTTCTTTTACTTAGCCAATTTGTTGAAGGGTTTTCACAAAAATACGCGTCAGAGCTGTCTTTCACTTGAAAATTTTCCATTAAAATTTACCATAAACGATATAAACTTATTATTATCTGATAGACAATATAGTCTTTTAGGGATTAACGGAGCAACATGAATCAAATTATTGGTTTTTATTATTCAAATATCATTTTACATAATTTCAAAGTTGAACCATTACTTTATTTTTTTTCTCATTGATTTTAATGTAATTACAAATGAAACAATTTTATTGTAAATTTACAGAATATGTTTAGTCTAACCATATTTTTTTCATGGCTAAATATGAGTTAATTTATTTTTCACGATTTTTTAAACATTGGTCCAAAACCACTAAGGTCAGGTGGGGGAAGAGAAACGCAGGGATAAGAGGGCTCTACAGACCATAATCACTCATAACTCGACGAGTTATGGTCTGTGGTGCCTCTTACCCCTGCCCTGCCCCTGAATTTCTCTTCCCCCACCTGATCTTAAATTACGTTCGTAAAAAATGTGTGCGCCCTCTTAATTACATTGAAGTTTCTACGGGTCTACGCGTGACCACGATCGCTGTAACGCGGCCGGAACGTTCAGTTAATTAAAATCATATTAAAAAATAACTCTAAGTGATGTACCTATTTTTTTTCTTTCTTGTGTAGTATCATCATTTTGTGAATATTTTGTTTATGTACTGAACTTCATCATGTTCATTGTAGCCTCTCTTCTTGTATGTCTCAATAATTAAGCTTCTTCTCTGTCTCACATCACAAAGGTTGCCTGTAATAAATTATTTAAGGCATAAGTCTGCCTTTGTACTTCGCCATTCCATTGTATTTCGTGTTCTTTCCTTTTGTACAATAAAGTGTTCACTAGTTAAACATAAGGTATTTACAAATAAAAAAATACAAAGCATCTTTTGTACTTATTTTGTCTACTGCTTGTCCACCTCCAATGTTAGTTTACTTGTTTTTGCTATATGTTGGCAAGTAATAAAAGGGTGAAACTGAACGCTCTAGCTCAAATTAACAATTTCCCGCTACATGCAGCAGTTTCATGGATGACTACTATTAAAAAGTAGCCTTTTTTAATTTCCAGCTGGGCTGCAGCTAAATTGCTGGCTATTATGCAGAATGGCTGATGCACTTTTAGGGTTCCGTAACCAGACTGTGAGAGCGGAACTGTATTACTTAACTTCAAGCTGTCCATTTATCTTGTTTCTTATTTGTCTAGAATACCTAATTAGAACATGCTAAAAATACTGAATGGAATAATATCCAATAGTCTTCCGATGATTCGGAGGAAATTAATTCGCTAACCGTTTCATTTCACAACAGCATTTTTATCCGAGTGTTAGTATATAAGTAAGTACAAAACCAAAACTAACATAAACTAACGTACAGAGTAACAGGGTGCTACAGTATAGACCGGAAAAATAAATTATCTATCGAGTCGAGTTGCTCGCGGGATGGTATGATTGGTATGGTATGGTGTTGCCGTGCTAAGCCTACTGTGTAGTTTACAGTTCAGAGAGAAACAGTTGTAAAATTAAATGCTCTTAGAGATGAATATCAAAATCGACCTTTTTGGAATTTTGTCAGCAGTGGATGTCTTCCAACTGAGACGATTACCCATTCATTTGTCTGTTGTTTCATTCTTCTTTTTTTAATTGGTAATGTTTCCAGTACATATTTCTGGACTATTCTGTAATAACCAGTGGAACTCTGTTGACCAGTTTTTCTCAATTTGAATAGAGTCAGTACTGTTTGAGATTAATTTCCTGCGGTGTTGCGGTTAAGTATGAATTATTCGTGCCTGGAAATGGTTGATAGGGATTTGTGGTGACGTCTGATTAGTACGCCGACAGACGCCATTGTGTAGGCTCTACTAAAGCATGTCATACTAAGCAGATACGATAAGATATCTGTACCTGAACGGATATCTGTCAATATCTATCTACGTCACTCGTATCACGAGTACGCGTATTATTAAAGGTCCGGCTTAAACATAATATCCAGAAAAAAAAACTGCAATAAATACACTTATTTATACTTACATATATATACATACATACATATTCTCACGCCTGTATTCTCAAGAGGGGTAGGCAGAGCACATGAATTCAAAAATATTTATACTTAATACCCTTAAATACTTATTTTACTTATTTTTAATTTAGATAGCCCTTCGCCGGTGTGTCGGAGGCTTTAGCAGAGATATATGTATAGTGGTCGTAAATAAACATGTGGGGAAAGGTCGCGCGTCGATGAGAGGACTTACCCCCACCACTTAAATCTGGCCAAGTTTATTGCCGACCACTACACAGGTATCTCTGCGATGTTAGGTATGTCCGTATTGTCTATTATCGCGGGTAGCCAACCGGTCGATCGTGAATATTAACTAGTCCATTCGATCGTGACAAAGCAAAAAGTAAATACGTAAACTAAATTGCGTGAAATAATTACAAACTGATGTAATTGGTTGATCGCATAGTTTGATTAGTAAACATCAGAATATGGGTTCAATAGTAAGCATTGCTTTGATATTGTGAGTGAAATGAAACGGTTATACTCACGTCTATCACGTTAATCGAGACCATCTCGACATCTTTCATACCAATTCGCGACCCTATCATCGCGAGCAACGCGTTTCGGCATTGGTTATAGGCGCACACGGTAGTTTTGTATTTAAAACTTTAATGAGTGTTTTAAATTTCGCCGACAACACATACAAGACGCACATTTTAATAACACACCAACTTCACAGCTTCGGCCATCTTTAATTCGCGCCAACTTCCCGCCATCCCGGCGACACCGCGCCAAATTCCTCCGTCTCGGCTCAGGTGTCCCTCCGGATTGTTTCGGCCGAATGCCATTTAGTTTCGGCCCTTGAACTAAACAGCCCTTAACAAGGTTTGCCTCTCGTATTATCTGAGCGTGAAATTGAAGCAACACGTCGCCGGCCCTTCAGCCCGCTGTGTAATTGTGAAAAACGCCAGTACTTCGTACAAATGAAGTATCTTTATCGACTGCCAGTGACTTGTTTTGCAAAGGTTTTGTTCAAGAAGTATGCGTTTTCCCCATTCTTCGAGTTGTGATATCTTCGAGTTCTGACTTCATTAATGTGTTAGGTAAGTGTTTGATAAATAAGCCAAAGATTATGCTTAACCCCACCAAAATTTCGTAAACTATAGCTACCAGAGTGAATTTATCAAAAGAAATCTCAACAGCTCAATGCGCTATTCGTCTCGAACGCCTTCACGAGTAAGGTCTCTTCAATCGCCGTGAAAATATGTATATTTGGTCGATTTACTCGAGTGCTGGCACCTAGCGCCGCATCGAGGGCTATTGTGCTGGATAATTTAAACGGCTCACGAGGTATGAATGCGTGTCTGAACCTGTCTGAACACGAGTGTCTGGTAAACGTTGGCGTGACAATAAATTTGAGAGGCATTTTCGGTGGAGTTGGAGTATTATGTCGGAGTTGTATTTGTATTTGCAAATAGAACGCATTGGGAAATTAGGGAGTTAGATTTTCAAAATAAAGTAGCAAGTCGTTCCTTGTTACTATTGATAACTTTAGAACTAAAGTTGGGTGTAATGTGGCTACGAAGTGGGAAATAGTTCATGGTTTTGTTTATGGTTTCGTCAGCTCTGTCCACTCCGATTGTAAATATAATGTGTTTGGGCAGTTACGTGGCCCGGTGAGGATAGTTGGAGACGGCGGGCTTTCTTCAATGATTAAGCTTTGATTTTGGACGAAAGCTTTTTTAATTGCTTAACTTTGTACAAGTTTTTGACCTTTTTAATGAAACGAATATAATACAAATCGTATTTAAGACGATTAGATGTACGAATATATAAGTGAATGTGAGAAATGTCTAGCGAATATAACGTCTGACCAGTGTTGCCAACTGTTAACTTTACACAGTAGCTAAA
>BHDV01051451.1:267517-338259 GCA_005406045.1 Adoxophyes honmai | reverse complement strand
CCCCAGTGCCCTAAAAAGCACCACACGGTGGTGTCGCGCTACAATATGTACCTAAATACATAAACATCATGCCTTATTCCCAACTGGGTAGGCAGGGACAAAAGAGGACCATTCGCTCCTATTCTGACATACTTCTCTCGCTTCACTCAGATTTGTCACGCTCATCATCATCATGCACGCTCGACGGTTTCGGATACTCCTAATTTGGCTTTCCTATAGAACAAATGCTCATATGCGGGTTTGAACTACCAACGACAATATGGCGCTGCGCAGACGACAGTGTTTTGTGCGATCGAGTCCGTGGAGCAATAAATTGTATGAATGGCGCGGTGACAGTTTCCACGAAACTCTGAATGGAAATTCCTGGAAGCTGTCACCGCGCCATTCAGACAATTTATGGCTGCGCAGACTCGATCGCACAAAACTCTGACGTCTGCGCTGCGCCTATGCGTCGGTGGCATTGAATGTGTAAACCTAAAATTACGCTGAAAATTGCTGCGAATCTTGTAATAACCAGTTTTGTGTGCTATCCTCTACGCCATTTGGGAATACAGCCTTGATGTTTATATGTTTGTCTTCTCCGCAGTATGGAGTTAGGCGTCCAGCTGATCGGCGTGGTGTTACGACTGATCAACGCACTGCTGGCGCCTCTGTTCTGGCTCTACACCCGTGGCCCGCAGCCCCGCTTGCCGCCGACACAGCCGGTGCATCTCAGGAGCGCTACGGACCTGGCGAAGGCGATTAAAAATGGCGAGGTAAGGTTTAGTCGCAAGCGATGGCACGATTTTAGAGAGAGAGTAATTTCGTGCAAAACCTGAAAAAAGAGTTACGCTAATTTACTCTCTCTCTCTTTCTCTCTCTCTAAAATCGGGCCAAGTTTGTTGAATAGATTACTTGGATATGTATAGCTTAGCTAGTATTACAATTATAAGTCTATTGTCCTTTGCACTTTTTATTTGCGACTTATCTGTACCTACTCTTAGCCCGAGAGCTGGCAGGAAATTTTGAGTTGGTAGGTACTTGAGGCAAGCTGAAACCTTGTCATATAACTCTCCTATAATACTCCGACACGGAACTGCAGACCTGGCTGGTAAGTAGCGGGGCTAAATCAACACCTGTTTTTTTTTTTAATATATTCCAAAAAAGGTATTGGTGGCAACACTGGCAACATTAAATTTTTACATGTTGTAGTTCAATGTTTACCGAATAGAAAAAAAAAAGCCAGATCATTTTGTCGGGGTTTTAACATTGACAGGCGCGTGCAAAAATATAAAAAAAAATGTAAAAAAATGTATTTGAGGCAACTTGAAATTTTAATAGGGTATTATTTATAACCAAAAGATAAAATTCGAATTCGAATTGCGTTGGTTGCTGTACTAAACAGGCAGCCCACTCCATTTAGGAGTGAAATCGCACAGTTTGTATGTGTGATCATTATGCACTTTTTTTTCACAGATGACCAGTGAGCAACTGGTGTCAATATTTATCGACCGAGTGAAAGAGGTCAACCCGTACCTCAACGCCGTGGTGGATGAGCGATACAACGCTGCTCTAGCCGACGCCAAAGAAGTGGACCGGGAAATAGAAGAAGCAAGGAAAAATGGGACCCACGAGGACTTGTTCTCAAAGAAGCCGTTGCTCGGACTCCCTTTTACGGTCAAAGAAAGCTGCTCATTGGCTGGTAAGTTGGTACTTACTTAGTAGGTGGGATGCATGTGTGCATGTTGCTGGCCGATCCAATGCTGGCAAGCAATAGATGTTTTGAATAGATTTTAAATGTATATTCAAAACATTCTAGAATATGGTTCCGTACGGCTTTCGTGCCTCTCATAGCAGTACTCTAAAGCTCCTCTCCTTGTACATAGTAAGTTATCCAATTTCGCATTGTCAGCAAAATTAGTTTAAATTTACACATAATAAAAACAAAAAAAAACCATTTAAGGGGGGATCTCGTACAAAAAGTTTAACCTAGTCAATGGCACAGTCACCAGCACCAATATTTGATACAATAAGACTACAAAAACATTTGATACGACTCTATTACTAGGGGCAGTAGGACGTGTCAGATATTTTTGCACGCTCCGTCGTGGTAGATATTAATGCTGGTGACCGTACGGAACCCTTCGTGCACGAGTAAGATCTACTTACTCAGATTTTAAACCTTATTTAGTTACATTAACATTTTTTTTTCCCTTCAAGGCCTTTCAAACTCTGTGGGATGCTTGGAAAACGCTGGTCGCCGTGCCACAACCGACGGGGCCGCCGTAAAACTGGTCAAGGAAGCTGGGGCCATACCGCTCCTGGTGTCCAACACCCCAGAACTATGCCTCGGATGGGAGACTACCAATCTGGTCAATGGGACAACGAACAATCCCTATTGCCTGACGAGGACACCTGGCGGATCATCGGGTGGCGAAGTAAGCGTACCTCTAAGTCTCTTTTTTTTCAACGGGCATAATTTTAAATGATCTCTGGAATCTAAAGGTGAAACTGGAAATATAAAAGTAAAATTTACTACTGTTTGTTAATAATGTTTTTAATTCAAACGTCAGCATAATTTGAGGGGATTTCTTGGATTTACTTGAAAATACACGAGGATTTGACCGATACAATTCTCATCTTAAAATAAAAAGAATACATACATACATACGTATCATCTCGTCTGTATTCCCAAGAGGGGTAGGCAGAGCACATGAATTCAAAAATCCAGGGCCACGTTTAGCAATTTCGGGGTAACCAGATGGTTAAACGTGATATCGCAGTGACAGGTTTGTAGCCCATCGCCCACAATACACTAACCCTTTCCCAGAGTCGACAGAGGCACCACACGGGGACACATAAAATAAACAGAATGTAAGTACTTATGGTAAAAGTACCAATGTTCGACGATGCCTCAACGCCCAATAGATGACACCCATCTGTCACTTGTCTTACTAAGACATAAGGTTGCAAGTGCGAAGCATTGGGTCAGTGTCGAGCACAGGGAGGTTTACCTTATTAGCACGGTGTGGGAAAGAGTCCAATAGTGCCGTCCAAAAAAGTACTCACCTTCGACCAAATCTTCGGCTTCGGCCAACATTTTTAACTTTACTAAACGAAGTAAGGCTGCCTGTCCACTGGAGCGGGCGGTGAGCGAGATAAAAAACCACAAATAGAGTTGCATAAAATCTCTGCTCCTTTTCAGTGAATATGGAATTACTAAATACCTTAAAAATTTGACGAAATTTTCTATGCAATAAAGTTACATCCAGGACAGAATGTAAACAACATAAGCTACATTTTATCCAGGATAAGTACATAGATCCCGTGGGATTGTGACAAAACAACTCTAAGCACACGGAATTGCAAACAACTGCTAGTTGTATTATAAGAATAGATGTTAATATTTAATTTATTTTTTTATTATTTTTATTATTTATTTAGTATTTCGAAGGATGTCTACGACGCAAGACCGTTTACAGACCTTATAACGTAGATAATGCTTAATAAATTATCGTTGTACTCCAAAAGGATATGCTCATCAAAACCCAATTACCACTCACCCATTTGGCAGAAAATTATTTTTTGAAACATTGTTATTGATATGAGCGCTAGTTTTTTTGCTCACAGTACTAGCACAATAGAGTTAAGTACAGAAGTTACATTAATTTCAGTTTTCGTACCTACGCTCGCCGGTCGCCTTAGGGATGTCAATTATGGCTATGCACATAAAACTATCGTGGTAGTAGCACTTTTATTTAGTTATTTGATTTATTATTGATAGTAATAAGTAAGTAAAACATTTTTACTTTAATTTGACAGTTACTTAAATTACACGTTTACCATCTTGTTACCCTGAAACTGCTAAACGTGGCACAGGATTTTTGAATTCATGTGCTCTGCCTACCCCTCTTGGGAATACAGGCGTGAGAATATGTATGTGAATATGTATGTTAAATTACGACGTTACATATCTTGCCACGATTTCGACAAGGGCGAGATGTAAGATTATTATATTTATAGTGTGATAAATTCCCATTCCTATGTATTTGTATTTACATACATAACATACATAACCGTCACGCCTTATTCCCTGCAGGGTAGGCAGAGAAAACAGAGCGCCATTCGCTTCTATTCTGACATACTTCTCTCGCTTCACTCACATTCATAACTCTCGTCATACACGCTCGACGGTTTCGGGTACTCCTAATTTGGCCTCCCTTTAGTACATCGTCGATCTGGTCGATATACGTTACGTTCTTCGGGGGCGCCCTCGAACGACTTGCCCAAACACACTTCCCTTGTAAATTAGTTTTGTATTTTTATTTACAGAGAACATTTTCAAGACATTTCATTTATGGTACTTGTTACAATTTCACAGTCCCGGTAGTTACACTTAAAAAGGTTACAGAATCGTTCACAGACGCGCGTCTCGAGCGGACGGCCGCGCTTGGACTGGTCCCAACTATTCCGAGATGTCGTATCTGTGAGCGGTGTCTGTGTGCGTTGCTCGGCGCACTTTGTATGGAGATTGACTTCTGTGCCCATGTGTATTGTGGTACCATGTACATGGTGTGCATTCGCTAAGTGGGCGGTGTTTGTTTGTTTTATTAACATTACGTAAATCGCTGTAACGTGAGATATCGCCAGGGCCATTTGGTACTCTTTACGACCTCTAAAAACTGTGAAGGATGCTGAAGGTTAAGTTTTTCAAGTCCGGATTTTGATGAGGCGACTAAATAAATAGGTTTAGATATTTTTAGGTGACAGGCTAGCATCCGTCGACATACATATACATACATACAATCACGCCTGTATTCCCAAATGGGTGGGCAGAGCACACAAAACGCTACATAGACAAAACAATGACTATTTCACGTTTTGTGGCCACTTCTAGCATAGTATCTTTTAGGTTTTGAGGTGGCAGGTACAATAGTGACAGGTTGCCTAGCCTGTCGCCTGAAGTATGTATACCTTAATTAACCTATGTCCTTAGTCGCCTCTTACGACATCCATGGAAGAAATGGAGAGGTGTTATTCTAAACCCGACACCACACAGGTCGTCGAAATTAACTTAAAAATAAAAATATGCTAGAAGTGGCTGCAAACTTGAAATAGTCAAGGTGGTCTATGCAGAGTTTCGTATGCTCTGCCTACCCCGTTTGGGAATACAGGCGTGATGTTTGTATGTGTAAAGCCGTTTGGAAGAGTATGTCGCAATCATTTGGAAAAGTTTTGGCTACTTGAGCCGTGCGCTACGATTTTTGTCATTAAAATTAATGATTCTTTTTAATTGTCTTTTTTCAATGTAGAAGCTTTCTTAATGGAACTACAATTATTTAATATAACTATATGGAAAAATACCATGTTGTTTCATCAATGGAACTTATAATGTAACTAGTGACCTGTTTTAAAATATTTTGCAACGGTACAGTCCCCGGTATCTAACGCGACAAGATTTTAAATAGTCCAGGTAAGTCATGCATCGCTTTTCATTAAAAAAGTACTGATTTATTTCTCTGCCTACCCCTGTGGGAAAGAGGCGTGACTGTATGTATGTATATGTATGTAAACTTACCCCCACTACATAAACCTTGCCAAGTTTCAGGCCGGAAACTGTACCGAGAACATCTCCCATTAAATATCTCCCGGACTTCTAGATGGCTGTAACCACATTATGTTACTGGTGACCTAACGTAGTTTTAAAGATGTAAGCGGTTAAACTTCACAATGAGCAATAACTCGAAACGTCAGTGTCAACATGCCGAAGTGCGAACGGAGATTAGCACGACTGTGCAAACAACTTGTTAGATAGAGGTCTTAGGTCGTATTCTGTTGTGACAATGATTTGCACTCGCGGATGTTGGAAACGGGTAGGATTCCAATGTAGTCTTCTAGGAAGTGTTACGTTAATACATACGCATATCTAGCTTAACAATTTTACCTTTGCCGCTTCAAGCAATTGTACTTTTTCGCATTAAAAAGTAGCCTATATCCTTTCTCAAGGTCTCAGCGGTTCTTAACCTTTTTGCCTGGCGACCCAAAATTCAAAAATACTAGAAGCCCGCGACACAATCAAACAGTAAAAACAAATGAAATGCAGTGAATGCTGTTTGTTTTTCAAAAAATTCCGCGGGTCCTGCGACCCATCTCGATATGGCGAGGTTAAGAAACTGAGATGCTCTAGACTTAGAAATTTTATTTAAATCGGTGCATTAGTTTCGTGTGAAAGCGCGACAGACAGACAAGAGTTATTTTCATATTTATAATATTAGTCTGTGTCGACCGCGGCAGTTGTGCAAATGTTCCGCTTGGAGGCGCTGTCTTAGTTTCCATACAATTGTTCGCGTTAATACGCAAACGAAATCGACGCGTTTCTTGAACGACTTCATTACACTAGAGTCACTAGACGTGACTTGAGTCTTTTGTTTCAGTCTACCGGTGATGAGGAACTTTTGTTTGAATCTATTTTAACATAAAGTTCTCTCTTTACAGGCAGCTCTCCTAGCAAGCGGTGCGTCAGTGTTCGGCGTGGCGTCAGACATAGCGGGTTCGATTCGCATCCCCGCCGCCTTCTGTGGCGTTTTCGGGCATAAACCAACACCTGGTGAGTTACAGACTTACAGATTTATTTGTATTTCATTTTGCGGGTTGACTCCATACGTTTTGTTCGGACGACTGCAAGTACGTAGGTTGGTAGAGTTGTTTAAAAGTTATTATGTATGATACCGAGTCCGCTATAGTTTTAATTGAAAGTACGTACTTTGAGGTAAATACGACATTTTTTGCAGTATTATTTTGTTGTTATTTCAAAAGTTAAGTAAATTTGAGAATATTAACTTTAAGAATATCTCGAGACACTTGTTGATTTACATAGATTCGAACCAATTTTCGTTGCATTTTAAAAGACCGATACGATATCGTACACGTTGGGGTTAGTCCAATTTTTTTTTAATTCACTTTTCGTTGTATGGGAGCAGGGCTGAAAAAATTTCATTTATTTTTAATAAAAAAAAAACAACTTTTGGAACTTCAGTATCTATTTCTCCACGAATTCAGACAGATCGACAGACAGACAGACGGACGTAGCGAATCTACAAGGGCGTATCAATGCGTCTGTGCGGACGCCGCGTCGACGCTGCGCGGCCGTTCACGAGACGACTCTCGAAAGACGCTAGCGGGCCTTTACCTTTTTAGTTGTGGTTTTTTCGCAGACCGTATGTGTAATAGTTGTTTGTTGCTTCCAGGTATCATCCCGATCGACGGCCACATACCCACGCTGAATGACGAGAACTACCCCAAATTCCTGACCGTGGGGCCGATGGCCCGCAAAGCGGAGGACCTGCCGCTGCTACTAAACGTCATGGCCGGAGAGAACAGACACAAGTTTCGGCTCGACGAACCAGTTGATTTGAGCAAATTAAAGGTTAGTTCAGTTTAATCCTTATAGAGAAACGAAATTGATAAACTTTACTTTGTATCGAGATTAGCTCGACATGTTTCGGGTGTAAAACTACCGTGAGACTCATTCATTGTGAAATGAAACGGATACACTCGTGTCTTTATATCGACTACTTCTACTACTAACTACCACTACCACTTCTACCACTACCACTAATACCACTACTATTACTACTACTACTAATACTGCTGCTACTACTACTATTGTTATACACGTACCTACTGAGTCTGTGGTCGGTGCGAACGTACGTATCGGAGTGAGCGCGCCGTGCGCGTTTATCCGCAGCCACTGTGGCGCCGTTGATGCCAATGATGGGTCACACATTCGCCCAAAACATGTCGAGCTAATCTCGATATAAAGACTTGAGCGTATCTGTCTTATTTTACGTCGTTTCGGGCTAAAATCTTTGTTGATACCTATTTTTTTTTTTCCAGGTATTTTATATGACTGAAGCCACCGACTCTATAGCTCTACCGAATGTGGACAAAGATATTCAAGACTTGATCAGGAACGCGGCCAATTACCTTAGCAAGGAGTGTGGAGCCACCATAAGCGAAGTAAGTTCTGTAATTTTTACTTCTAATACTAGCTTTGTGCCCCTGGCTTTGACTGTGATTGGTATGCCTGCCCATAGCAATTTACTTCTTATTTGAGATTTGTTAATAGGCGTCTTTTCAGTTTGCTTTGTGTAAAGTTTGGTTAGGCTTCAATATTATCACTATCAGAACATACTACATATTATAAAACAAATTCGCTTCCCGTTGTCTATCTCTATGTACGCTTAGATCTTTAAAACTACGCGTAAAAAGGGGAAGGTTTAAATGTATTAAGGTCGATTTTTTTTATTGCAGGAAAAGTTCAAAGAATTGAGAGACTCTGTGGAGTTATCGATATCTGTGTTCTTCTCTATGAAGGATATTCCTAACATGCTACAGGACCCGGCAAATCCAAAGGTTAGTCTCTTTTTTATTCTGGTTCCTTAAATCTCTAATAATTTTTGTAGTATGCTTTGTAAGTATAACTAATTTCTCATTAAGTTGAATATGACCGTAATTACAGAAGGGATTGTATAATGGTTGGTTTAATCATATTACCATTCGGTAACATCACCTAAAGCATGCAAATTTTAACCACAAAAAACTAAGTCCCGCATTAACAAAGCGTAAACGAAAGTAATGACAGATTTTAAGTTTAAAACACAAAACCGTTAGTGTGCTAAGGCCTCGAGTGGCTCATTCACTCTTTATGGAAAAAAAAATCTGTGGTAAAGTTGTTTTGTTCCTCATAGATAACTAAGAGTTAAGCAGCACTTGTGAAGGAAGATTTTTTCTCTATTCATGGTTTTTAACTGGAAGGTTTTTCCCAACTACCTACATATAACTAAAAATATTTAATTCTTCCTCAGCGCTCGCGCAACTTCATGATAGAGCTGGTGAAGTACTTTCGCGGTTGCGGCTCGCGGTCGCTACAGGCGCTGGGCTTCGCGCTGATCGACCGCACGCGGCTGTTCATCCCGGCGCGGCGCCGCGCGCGGTATATAGCCCGGGCCGCCGCGCTACGGGAACACATCGCAGTGAGTAGCTTAATACATATGCGGCGAGGTTAGAGCTAGTGAAGTACAGTATTCCCAATAAAATAACTCACATCGGCTGTTACCGTCTGTGCCGAGAAGCGCAGAACGATACCCGAGAGTAGCCGAACGAGTAATTTATCTATATTGAACTTTATGTACAAACGCTCAGCGCATTTGGCGCTGGGGTGCTAGACATCTGTCATGAGTCATCTGTCTGAGACTTCAATCAATAACCAATCACAACGCAAGTGTTCAGTGAGCGAAAAAATATCTTTTATCATTGTTAGATCGAAGTTTCCCGCGCCACAAAACTGATTTATTACGCAGGTACATCGTGGAGCATTCTTTGTGTGGTAATACTGTACGTGGTTGTGATTAATCTAAAAATATAATAAAGCATTTGTACACAAAGTCATAACAGTTTAGGCATCATTAATAGACACCAAAGTTATTATTATTTTATTTAATGTTATAACCCTTTTCTTTCAGCGGACCCTGGGCTCTGACGGTGTGCTCCTGTACCCGGTGTTCTCTGGGCCAGCGCACCGGCACCACCAAGTGTTCGCGCGCGCGGCCGGCGTGGTGTACACCATGCTGGTGAACGTGCTGGGGCTGCCGGCCGCCGCCGTGCCCGCGCGGGCGGGGCACAGGCTGCCACACGCCGTGCAGGTACGAGTCACCTAGTCACCTAGTGACCGGTCACCGAGCGACCCGTCACCAGACTTAGCACAGCAGCACGCGCGATTCCTGTCACTTTCTGAATGCTCTAATTCAAGGCTGGCCAAACCCAGGCCCGAGGGCCACCAGGTGGCCAGCCAAGGCATTTGAATTGGCCCGCTCAGCACGTCCGGCCGGCAAGCTGACGGCGAGCGGTGGCAGCGCTTGCACCTGATTGCTCGTCTTGAAAAAAATTTTGTGGCCTGCCGTCGCCAGTTTTAAAAATAAAAATTTTGCTCGCCTAGAAAATCTATTGACCAGCCTTGCTCTAATTAGTTAGTCACAGGTGTAGTCTATCTCGCGCGCAACTCTACTCGCGCCTTATGTTAAGCCGGCAGGAATATGCATTTGTTTTCGAGATGTTCGTATATTTCAGTGTCCGAAAAGCCAATTAAATTGCTTAAAATGTATTTACTAAACCCAACAAGCTTCTGAAAACGCTGCTCGCCGTGCAAGTTCAAGGCGATCACCAAATCACCTAATCACCGCGTGTTTAGGGGTTGCGTGACTGGCAGTGTCGGGACAGGCAGGCCTCTTCAATGATTAATTTTATTTGAATTTTGATTCTTGATTTATTGTTTTGAATTTAGTTTGATTAATATTACAATTTTGATTACAATTTTGATATCTTAATATTGCTAAACCGATAACTGAGTGTCGTGTGCGATGACTCTGATGATGGATGGAAAAGTGAAAGGTGCCACGTCCTGTTGGTTGGTGACGCAGCTGTCGCTCGCAGCGCCCCCGTGCGGAGCGCAGGCGCAACAGAGCGGCGGTGGCGCGCCGCGCGGCGCAGGAACGGAATTATTTGTTATGTCCACGGGACCTACAGATGGCGCCGTCGTCGAACTCGTCGACACCGCGTGACCAGTCACCAATGTCACCATAGAGGACAGAACCAGAGTACTAATGTCATTGAATTTGTACGAAGACGATTCCGCCAAAGCATGGCGGCGTTCGCTGTGCTCTTATTGACCGGCCCAAGATCGCGCGTAACGCAGTGGCTTTTTCCTCTATGGTTATTGGCTCTTTATAGTTTGTAAGTTAAAATAAACTGACGGTTTGCGGAACTGGGTGGCCATCATTGTTTCTCTAGTTCTAGTTGGTCTGTCCTCTATGCCAGTCACAAAGCGACCCATCACCAGAAATACGCATTTTTTTTTTTCGAAACGTTCATATATTATTCCGCGTATGATTTACGCTTACGTGGTCGTATGTTTGTTTCTGTTTTGTTTGAAAATCTCTAATAGAAAGAACTCTCTCCAGACAGATGGTATGCTTGGGGACCAAAGTCAACAGAGAAAAAGCTGCAACTTAAGCAACCGATCGTCTAAAAGTCGTTAGAGCAATGTAGAACAATTTTTGACAGCTGATGACGTAGATGACATTTTGTTCAAGAAGTTGTACTACTCGACAATAGGTGGCGCTAGGGTCGCTACAATCTTTGTATAGTAGACATTTCTTTTCTTACTGATTATTGCAATTTCTTCTTCAGGTGATAGCGGGCCCATATCAAGATCGCCTCTGCTTGGCGGTAGCGAAACAACTGGAAATTGGGTTCGGCGGCTGGCAACCTCCGTCATAAACAAAGACAAACCATTTTATATCCTTAGAGTGCTAAGTGCTCGCTGATTGGTTGAGCCGCGACTACCTCGACCAATCATAACCAAGATTCAAAGTGCTAACTAAATAAATTCAGTCAAGTCTGTGGAGACTATGGTTGGAGGTCAATACCTCAAACAAAAAAAAATTTAATAAGAATCCTTTCATGACGACAGAAGTGAGTTTAATAAAATTAAAGACATTTGAAATGTACTGATTCCAAGCGAGATAGTAATAAAATATTTGTGTAATATTACATGTGTATATTATATCAGCAAGAGCATGGTCCATGTCAAATGGATTTTTTAACCTAGGTTAAATTTTCATTTAAGGTTACGTCGAAAAACTAACAATATGGTTGTAATTGTGTCCTACCTGTAAGTTTTATCTACTTAGAAAGGGAAATCAACATTCATACCTCTTCTTAGCAGATAGCTGCGTCATTTCTTTCTTAAAACTTACAGGTGTAAGGCGGCCTATGACTTCGAAGTGAAAGTTCGGCTATGTAACAAATTTGGCGGACATCACTGGGAATTTAGGGAATTGGTAAAAATAAAAATTATGTCATTTGTACAGAGCGTCAGTAAAAGTATTGTCAAAACAACAGAAGGACAATATGGTTAGGCAGCTAAATAATAAGCTACTGCGTTCGATTTTTCACTTTTGAATAAATTTTACCGAAAGCCACATTAACCTTTTGACCGCCAAGGCGCGAAGTGAAACGCTGTGCTCCTAACGCCAAAGACGTGAGTCGGCTCTTAGATAATGCTTGTTTTTTTTCGAATGGTGCTGTATTATTTTATTTAAATTAGGTATAAAATAACTTACACTACCTATAAATAAAGTAAACCTAGAAAAAATGTTGCAGCGTTTTATATTTCAGTTCTTTCGCAATAACTTCGACGCACCATTTAACGTCGTGGCGTCACGGGCACTGACTTGCGATGACGTGATATGGCGTCTTTGGCGGTCAAAAGGTTAAAACTTTGTACCTACAAATAAAAATAAAAAAAATAAAAATTTGGTAAGAAATACCTGAAACTTGTATCTATATTTATTTTATTATTTATGCGGGCAACCCACACTATGCAAGGATGATAAGGAGACATTCAAACATGCTCGCTCTTTCTTTTAAATCTGTTTCAAAACCAAAGAGTGGGCACTTTATTTCAATACAAATTGTTAGTTCTAATAAATAACCACAAGTATGGCGTGGTTGATTTTGTACAGGTATAAGGTATACATATTTAAGTCGGCTCTTTGTGCAGTGCGAAAGTAAATTTTACATAAAAAATTGTTGCCATATTCAAGCACTTTGTGAAAATGTGACCTATCAAAAAAGCTCCCTTGTTTACTTTCGCCTCTTTGTTGCACTGTGATACTTTTGTACTTTAGTACTGAATAGCACAGAAAAGGAAAGGTACGTAGCCGTAAGCATTCGTTGCTCTGTGTGAGGTTACCGGTTCGTTACAACCAAATATCAAAATACAATGTTCTCAATACACTGCAATGTCAAAACAGACAAGTTTCATAATGCCTAAAATTCGAAATGACTTAAGCCTAATTCTTAATATGCACAATTCCTGATATCCCTTTAAGTCTAATTGACTTTATCTTGTGTTTACTAATTTCCAATTCAACCTAATCTCATAATGACTAAAAACAAAACAAAACTGTCTGAAGATTTAAACGTCAAATTCTTGATATGGAAAGTTTTCATTGACAGGTAAGACAGTATAAATTTAATTATCATCTTACGGGTATCAGTTTGAAGGTTGAGTTTACGTCGAGTTGATACGTTTGTTAAGGCCTTTAGACAAAATTTTAGGCATTATGAGAAAGTGTGTTTTTGAATTTGGGATGTAATGAAACTAAGGCAATTTAACTTTCAGTCTAAATACCAACTATACATTTTGGATATCGGGTGTAATGTGTAAACGTCAATATAACATTTTGCTTGAATGAAAGTTGTCGTTTTTGAGATTTTAGTCATTTTCAAACTAAGGCAATTTGAGAAAAAGTCGAAATATGTTATAGGGTATTATGATATTTGGTTGCAATGAACCGGTAACTGTGTGAGTGAGTGGTGTACCTATCTTCATACAAATTCACTAAATAAATGTTTATTTAGATTTATTTTTTCGGCTAACAACCCATACCTTTACTTCGGCAGTTAACAGGAACAATGAACCTTTTTTCATTTATTGATTTTAATAGTTTTTAATCTCGTCTGATGTAACGATAATTTCCGTTTTTCGTTGTGACCTCAAATCTTTCTTCAAAGCAGGTAAATTATGTAGGGTGCTTAAAATTGGGTAGTATGTGTTGACACTAGTATACCACAAGAGCTGGCAGGTATCTATGTTCTAAGCGTTTCTATTTTATACTATGATGTTAAATTAGTTAGGCCAATAAAATTGGTGTTATAGTTAGCGGCACGAGCTAGCGTGGACACTGAGATAATTTTATTGTTAATTTGCAACTTGGTTTATAGTTTGACTAAATTTTTATACAGGTTACACTGTTTTTCCAATGTTTATGTTTTCAAATGTTACATTTATTTCAGTGTTTATAAACGAAATTTGTACCGGCGTTCATGTAGCTCTAAAACCAGTTATAAAAGGCACTACACCTTGATATTTACATAGTATAATTGACCAAATTGGTATCCAGTCAAGTTAGCTACACTCGTATCATGTGTTGCCCTTTAAAATTGGTATAAGATATCCAAACGTAATCATAGACCCATCTATAATGGATTTAGTTTATTGAAAAATAAACTCTTCCTTGTATGTATTTATTTTCTTATGATGTACAATATTTTAATTATTTCCACTCTAAACGTGCTGTGACGAAAATATACTGATGTATAAAAGTTTTGGAGGATATTTCATCTGCACAACCGTGCGGATCTTATTTTTTGTATACACACTCTTTAAAGGTAATTTTGCATACTGAATAAATAAATATATTTAAATGGATCTTGTCTTTAATTTGACCCTAGACCAGCAGCGCTATTCTCTAACGCACCAAAAATCTACTAATTTGACAGTTGAACCCAAAAATTGCTTTGAAATTTAAACATTTCGACTGTCAAATTAAAAACGATGTGGATTTTTGGTGCGTTAGATAATAGCACTGCTGCTCAAATAAAGAAAGGTAAGTAAAGTAAAAGGATCTAGGGATGAGAAAGAGGGAGGTGTGAAAATATAAGAGTACATTTGGAAAATACACGGACGCTTTTTAGATTTGCGATAGAAATATTCCGTTAAAATAAAGATAAAGTAAAAAGTACTTACCTAAGTATATTTATGGATTTGCTGCACTTGCTGCAGTAATGTTGTAGTAGGTAGATAATATACTTATTTCGTATTGGAAACTGTTATTACGATACCTATAAATTTCATAATTGGGACATGATTTTGGAAAACTAATGGAAAGGAAATAATATCAGAATAGAAATATTATAAAAGAACTCACCAAGAATGCGTGCTGTCAAAGTTGTACCTAACTGGTTTTTATTGTAATAAGTAAAGTAAGTACGTATTACTAATCTCTGATCAATTTTATTTCGTCAGATTATGAAATCTCATAAAAAGTTAAAAGTTGTAGCGGCACTGCGACAGATATTTTCGCGGGCTGGGCATTTACATGCTTTCAATTTTTTTTTTGTTACTATATCGCACGCAGCCGCCGAATATGGCAGGTGCATACCAGCTAGAAATTCTATCACCTTTTGCCCTCGCAAACGGCAGTGTGACGAAGGCCTTCAAGTTGTAATTTTACAAACGCAACGAGCGGCTAACATTATTTTTAACATAAAATAAGTGATATAGAGTCGTAGCAGCAGAGTGCTTTTTTTTCATTTCATTTAAACCTGGAAAGTAAAAGAACCACCAACATAACACGCAGTCAATTAACAATGTTGTGACAATGTCGATTTTAACGACGATTGCCTTTTAGTTACTTTTAGTAATTTATCATAATTGTGCGAATTCAAGCATCTAAAAAATAAATTTAGCCAAAATACACAATAGTTCTGATTTTCCAAACATAGTTCTGATTTTCGTACAACCATCTTTGTTTTTTTATCATTATGTTTCTTTTTCTTCTTGATATTATAGTCTGTGGGCGAAAATTTAAAAACAAAAATATCACTTCTCTTGTCATAATTAGATTGGCAACACTGAATATAACGACGTTCTTTCGAGTGCATGCGACATGACGCGCCGGTGAATTTTTACATAAATTGACGTAATTTTCTATTCATATACATCGCAAGCGAGGTGAAAAACGATCTTTGTACGTAATTAATCCGTGTTTTGCCCAGTGATTGTGTACATAACCTGCGTTGTTTTTGCAGACCTAACAATGGCCGATCAAGTGGACTCAATGTCAGACGCGGAGCTCCGAACAAAACTCGCGGAGCATGGGTTCCCCGTGATGCCGATAACGGCCTCCACGCGGAAATTGTTAGTGAAGAAGTTGAAGCTGGTGCTCGACAATAAAACCAAGCCGCGCACTGGAGTTGACAACAAGGCTGAGAGCAGACGGACGCTCGCGCGGTACTCGAGCGGAGAAGAGTCGGACTTGGACACGACGAATAATGGTCGCGAAAAGCGCGCTGGTCGCCGAGCCACCACGGGCGGCGCTATGCTACCACCCGCCAGCAGCAAAGCGCGTCGTGCTACGCCAAAAAATGACTCGCCGGTCAAACAGGACGCCGACAAAGGTTCAGAGTCTGATGAGGAGAGTGCCAGGTCGCCAGTGCGTACTCACGAGGAGGTGGAGACCGTGACGACGCGGCGCGTAACGCGTACGTACGCTAAGGATGTGGATGACTATGAAACCGGCTCCGACAGTGATGTAGACACTGATAGGAAAACTGCTACCCCTATACGCAGTCATTCTCGTTCTAGCGACTACATATCCAGCACGCTTCCAAGTGTGGATGCATCAACGAGTCCTCCTAAATCCTCCCTGTTCTCCCGCCCTACAATTTCACCTTCAAGTTACTCGTCATCCCTCTCCTCTGACCAATTGAACTCCATCCGGTCCCGACTTGGCTTGACCTCCAATCTTGCAGACCGTCCCTCTGCTAGTAACTACACTTCAAACTATACCACAACAACATACCAGCCCTCCACTTCTACTATAGATGAGGTTGAATCTCCTTATTTAAGCAATTTCACGAAGCGCCTATCTGCTTTGAAAGCAGAGCCTGCTAAGCCTACCTATGTGGACCGAGACATTAACAATGGCAGCACCCCACTGCTCTCCCGCAGGTCTTACATATCTGGTGTGGCGCGGCCTGATATTGCTGACTACAAGTCTGCCAGTGATAAGAAATTCTTGAAAAACAACATTGTGTCTCTTGCCCTGGTGGCTCTAGTGGCACTTTTTTTTTTTTGTTTATTTTTCATGTATATAGTAAAAAGAAATGATATTACGTCAGTTGTAGATGACCAGAACAGTGTCCTGCCTATTTGCCAACTAAATATACCAGGTAACAGGCCAGGAATCAACTGTGTGCCCAGGGAACAGGTCAGTTATGCTAAAGATTTGATGAAAGTCATACATCCTGAATTAACAAGCAGGGTAGCTGCATATCAATGTGGGAAACCTGGGGTGCTTCCGTACTTAACTGAGAGAGAGATACTTGACATTGCCAGTACCAGGGCTGACACTTCTGACATCAGTCAATGCCGTATGGATCTCAACAACCTGGAGGTGCTGCTTGTGAACAACCCCCGCTGGGGACTAAGTGTGGTGCAGCTCAAAAACCTGTACACTAAAGATGCAGAGTTCACTCCCATTACATTAACTGAGGTAGTAGTTCAGCAACGTAGTAAAGGCAGTGTCGCTCTCACCATCACCGAGCCCTCCACTCCTCTCTCTTGCCTGCTAGTCAACACTCTCTACTCCACTGGTTCATCCTTGATAGTGATTGGCGTTCTCACATTGGTAGCACTAGGAACCCAACGAGCTTACAAATACTACATAGCTTACCGCAAAAGGCAGAGTGACGAAATTTACTCGATGGTAGAACAGATCATTGATATCATATCTCAAGAAACGGAAGACAGTGGGGAACCATACATATCTGTGGACCATGTGAGGGATACATTGATTTCTCCTCAGAATAGGGAAAAAATGGCTTCTATTTGGGATGCGGCAGTGAAGTTTATTCAAAGGAATGAAAGCAGAGTCCGCATGGAGGTGCAATCTGTTGACGGAGAAGACTGCAGGGTGTGGAGATGGTGCACGTCTCAGAACAGCCCGAAGCGCAGTGCTGCCTGGCAGGGCCAAGCTTTTGAGACGCAGGAGGGCTCTGTTAACAATGTTCCCGTATCGCCTACGCCTTGCCTGAAGATCCGCCACATGTTCGATAAGAATGACACCAACCAGAATTTAAGAACTGTGGTGCAGGACGCCATTTTGGAGAAGTGTGGCGAACGCTGTAACGTATTGCATGTTGATGTCGACCGTGCCTCGTGCTGCGTGTACGTGAAGTGCGCGAGTGCGAACGACGCTGGGGTCGTGTACCGCTCACTTCATGGCTGGTGGTACGAAGGCCGTCTGATCACTGTGAAATACCTCCGACTTGAGCGCTACATGCAGCGGTTCCCTAACTCTCCCACCATAGGGCCATATCTCAAGATGTCGCGCCCGCGACGCACCTGGGATGAATAACTAACCCTAGGCACAATCACTAGCATTGGCAGACTGACTTCAGCATTGTATTTCGCGAGGCATTGTAGAAGCCTGTATTACTGTGTATGATATCAAAATAGTGCTTTGGTTAGTAAGCCCATGTTACCAATAAGTTGATTGAAGGTGAGATATCCCAATGGTGTCCCTTTATACATCAGAATGAAACAAAAGCCATACAACTGCTTTAAAATCCAATGCACTTATATAAAAAATTTAAACACTGGTTGAACTAGTATTGTATTCGTTTTGCAGTAAAGATATTCATTCTGTTTTCTGTGCTCATCTTCTGTATAATTTGTCTACCTATACCCTGGGATTTGTCTAGCCGGCTTAGCACGACAAGGTGCGAGTCGAGTTGCGCGCGAGATATATATACCTGCACTGTCTAATTAGAAAATGATAACTCTCGCATGTTGTTGTGCTGAGCCTACGGGTTGAGTTGAGCTGCTTGCAGCTTTATTTGTTGAAACTTAACCTTTTGATTGACATGTAGAGTGACTAATACTGATTAAACTTTGTGTTGTTAGTCATACTCATGTTTAGTAAATGTAAACTTACAAAACCGTAGTTCTAAGCCATTAGTTGTTGAAAGGATTGATTCTCTCAAGTTGATTTAAAGAATATTTTTTATTAATTTATTCGCTAATAGATTCTGAATGGATTGGAGAGTCAATTCTTGACTTTGTTAGTAAGGAGATGCATAATATAAGCTTCAATGATTTACTAGATGTTTATTGTTCACGAAGCGCCAGCATGTTGGTTCTTATATTAATGTAATGTTACAAATTGAAATTGTTCGAAATGTGTTCTATTACATTGCCAAGTTGATAAAGGAATCAAATTGCTATTTTGTAATTATAATTTTTTGACTATTCATCTTTAGCGATTAGAAATTCGGATGTCCATTTATAAATTAAATTTTAAATTTGAAAATGCTAAAGTGTAAACCGTTTTTAACATCATTTTAAAGCTTGGAACTTTGAAAGTGCTGACTTTGTGTACATAGTGCCGAATTTTTTATCGCTACTCGTAATTATAGAAATAATAGAATAATAAATACGAATATATTGGAAGTATTCGTCAATTAAATAGACGACATATCAGTCAATTGGGCATTTGTATTTGTTGTTAGCCGATTCGGCGAAAAAATTGTCACAGGGAGCTTAGCACGCTGGCGATCGTCGGACATAAACATTCATCCCTTATCTGAGAAGTTAGAAAAGGATCTAGTTTTGTCCGTACCAGAAACTGGCGTGCTGGGTTCTCTGATCTGATCTGATTTATCTAGAGGTGCTGATCGGAACATTTTAGCCCTACCTTGAAAGCTTTCTTGTCGCTTTATGTTTCTCTTAGAGTAGGTAAGTATTAGGTAAGACTTCAGCTCAGACGTTGTAAATATTCGCCATCACAAGTCGCGTATTTCGATATATTGATATAAGCCGCACAAGACGACTTGTGTTTTGTTACTGAATTTACTGTTTTGGAACAAATTGTTATAAAAGTAGATGTAAGTAGTAATAAGACCGTAGGGTATGTACCGTGAGACTCCCAGTCGTTCATGCGATGGCACTATAAAAATTTGATCTATTTCATTAATTCAAAGGTTTGACATGTTTATTTTTAGTACACTAACTGCTGTTTTAATTTCTAGCGTTATTTTATGGATTGATTTTTATTTTTTAATAAATAATTTAAGTAACATTTGCGTTTTTTTGTACAATCAGCAACACACTTGACACTTGACTATACACTTTCTTCACTGACCACTGTGCTTAATTTTTTTTAATAAGTATTTAACAAAATTTATAGTCAAGTGTGTTCACGATGGTATCCACATAAGTATTACACAAGAATAACAAGGAATAATTAATGTTAATAATTTAATTTCACCTAGAGTTTGCATGTCACATTGAGGCGGACTTTAGTGCATCTAGGGGTCCCTATCATGTAAAGAAATTGAGTTTTAGATACTCTCAACAATTAAAAATGTTCGTAAACATGTAACAGCGCGATAAAGATGGCAACTCAAAGTAGTGTCATATGTACTGTAAACAGACAAAAAAAGGGAGATTGTTTGATATTTTCTAAAGTTTTGACAATTTTCCTGTAAGAAGAGTGGAATATTTTGATAACTATGCAGAAACTCGATAGTCGAAAACGTCCAAATCTGCACCCAGTTCTTAAAAAATCTGACCAAAAAATAAGGCAGTTGTAACCTTCGTTGAATCTGTTGACACCTTTCCCAACTTAACTTCCTAGTAACATGAACATAGGCTAATTTAGGTCTGAAAGGAAACAAATAAAACAAATGCTTAGGTACAGTAAACATTTTTATAAACCTCAAAAACATAACAATTAACATTATCACACTCTTTGAACAATAAGTCAGAAAAAACAATGGAATGTTACAAACGAAATGTCACTACATGAGTGCTAAAATATTTTAGGGAATGATTAAAATTGTAAATATACAAAAATGCCATAAAATTAAAATTTAAGGCATTGTCAATGGCAATATGATACCTTAAAACTATATTTATTTTAAAATAAGGCACATTTTAATTATTTGTCTGAACCAGGGATGTATCAGAGGTGGTTTTATGGGTACTGAGACGAGTTTTCAAATCTTACAGGATTCGAAAGCAGAAGCAACGGAGCAGAGCAGCCCAAACGTAATATGGCAATACAACCATATTTATTACCATATACATCAGATACAAAGAACACAACAATACAACTTCCTGGGGCAACATTTGAACGCCGACTGTGGCGTGTGGACAGCCTTTATTGATTTAAACAAAGTTTCTAACCACATTCTCGCCGCTCATCAAATGTTATCAACTGTTGCTAAACAGATGTTTACCATGAAAACAGGGCTTGAATTTGGCAAGACTTTAAGTAACAGGGATATATCCGTAGCATCCCTTTACCATTGAAAAAAAAATAAGTTCACCCACACTTAAAACATTTCCAAGTTAGATGCCAGGGACTGTATTTTCATGATGACTGTAGATTCGATTGAAGTGTTAGTTTAGTAGTCCCGAAGGCGCTGTAAAGCGGCGAGGCAGCGCCACTTGTCGGGAAGGTAGAACGGCTCAAAAACGTGCGGGAACGGCGCGTCCCAACCCGCTACACGGGACACGGGAGCCTCTAGGTGCAGGAAGCACTCATTCTGGAAAAAAAGTTTAAGTAACAATGGGGTAAGACCATGAGGACGATTTTTATTACGATTAAACAATCAATCGATATAAAAACAAAGTCTAATGTAATCACGTTTCAATTAATCAGTCTGTCGAAGGTTCGATTAGCGACTAGTCGATCGTTATTTTAATCGAATAGATTTCACTATAAAATCTCGATTTAAAACTAGAGCATGCTCGTTACAAAAATTGTAAGTACCTACCTTAAAACCTGAAAAAACATGCTAAAAATTGCTAGTTGCTACTAAACGTAAAATACTCATAAACTCTAATGTCTGTACCCCATTTGGAAATACAGGCGTGATGTTTGTGTGTGTGTGTGTGTGTGTATTTGTACCTGTATGGTGGCAGCCAGCTCGGCCCCGAAGCCCGCGGTGAGCGGCGCCTCGTGCGCGATCAGACAACGCCCCGTCTTTTTGACAGACTGTGGAAACATTACATTTGATCGTAAAAAGATAGTATTTTATGCAGCTTTTATTCAGCTATCTGTAACATTTATTAACCTAAGTATGTTTGCATTTCTTAACGATTTCTTATGATTATTTGTCCTAGCACTCATATGCTAGATTTCTTAAACATTTTATTTTTGGAACTATTTTTTTGACACTCCACTATGTATGATCATGAAACAAAGTCATAAAAATCAAAAAGTAAAATGATGTTATTGCAATAGATCTTTTGGGCTTGGGTTACCAATGTAGGAAAGAGATCCAATAGAAAGATCTCTCTCCAGGCATATGCTACCCGATCTTCGAAACTTCGTTGGCGCGATGTAGGAACGTTTAATTCGGCTATTCGACGATAGGTGTCGCTACGGCGTTACATATGTTAGGCATCTCGAGGGAGACACTAGAAGACCCAGAAGGACCCAGCCCTTGCTTTAACTTACATTGCAGACGGTCTCCTCGTCCCAGGGTAGGATGGACTGCAGGTCGATGACTTCGCAGTTCATGCTCAGCTCATCCTTCGCCATTTGCGCCACTTCCAATAGGACATGTATCTGCGTGCCCCACCCTATTAGAGTTGCTGCGTCACCTGTAAACAACATACAGAGATATAACACTTCCTTTCCTCCGTGGATGTCGTAAGAGGCGACTAAGAGGTTTAGGTAGGCAGGCGATCATGGTTTTTTAACCGACTTCAAAAAAGGAGGAGGTTCTCAATTCGACCTTTTTTTTTTTGGGTATGTTACTCGATATCTCGGAGACCCGTGGACCGATTTTTTTTTTTTAATCGATAGGGTATAACTCGAAATTGGTCCCATTGGCACGAAACCAGGATCTGATGATGGAATCTTGGGGAAATCGAGGGAACTCTTCAAATTTTATATGGAGATGTACGGCGTTTTCGGTAATTTTTGATGAAGTCAAGATTTTACATTCAGTAAACAGAAAACTTTCAAAATATTGCTAATTTGAAGTCGGTTTTTTTTTGTTTAAAATTATTCTGTCACGTTTTGTGTGCTCTGCCTACCCCGTTTGGGAATACAGGCGTGATAATAATCCAGCCTCATTCCTTCCCACTGCTGAGCAGTATGAAAGGGCTTGCACTAGTTCCCACACGGGCCCAGTGCGGATTAGGTACTTCACATTCGTAAACATCAAATTCGATTTCGCACGTAAATTTCGAAAAATTCAGAGATGCGAGCCTGGGATTCAAACCCACGACCCTATGCGTGAAAGACCACAGGTCGGTTCCGACCTGTGGTTAGCGGTTTCGCTGGGCTACCACGGCTCTACCTCTAGGTCATGTCACAAAAAAAAGGAAAAAAAAAATGTAACTCGTAAACTACAAAAAAATCGCGGAACGTACATGGGGGTGATTTGGATACCCCTAATTCTCACGTTCTCTGATCAGTTTCCCTCCTTCTCTAATATATTATACAATCCACATACCCAAATTCCCTACTTCCTCTTACACTTTCCTATCTTCTCTAAGGACGTGTGCCTTACCAAGCGGTAGGGCGTAGTCCCCCGTAGGGACATCCTCAGTGGCAGATTATACGATCCATATAACCAAATTCTCTACCTTCTCTGATGAATTATACAATCCACATACCCAAATTCCCTACCTTCTCCAATCACTTTCCTATCTTCTCTGTAATCCCCTACCTTCTCTAAGGACCTGTGCCTTCCCAAGCGGCAGTGTGTAGTCCCCCGTGGGCACCTCCTCAGTGGCCGAGCGGTACAGGATCTTGGGCTCCAGGAAGATGCAGGGATCTCGCTCTCGGATGCAAGCCAGCAGCAGACCCTTGGCTGTTATGGGCCCGCGGGGCACCACCACCTGGAGTGAACACGTTTAATTGTGAAGATTGGTGCCAACAATGGTGTGACTAAAATTTTTGTTAATTAAAAATTTATATGTACTCCTAAACGAGAACCCTAAAAAAGTAAAAATTGTCTAAGTTTCCCTGTTATTACTAAATAGTCAATAGAAACCAATGTGTAATAGTCAATGTTTTTCCCTATGGGTTGTTGGATTTAGATATTAGCTATAAGCTACATCTCTCTGTTCCGTAAGAGGTGACTGAGGAAATGAATCTATACTTGTTTTATCTAAAGTTTAGGCCTGAAATTGGACTAATTGTGGCTTAATTATCATAGTTTTTTCAATGACCATCTGGTTACCCTCAAGTTGCTAAACGTGGCACTGAATTTTTGAATTCATGTGCTCTGCCTACCCCTCTTAGGAGGCGTGAGAATATGTACGTATGTATGTTTTTTCAATGTATCGTTTTGAGAGCTCTGTTTACACGCATACAACATAATATGTTTATGTCTGTATGTAATATTTTTCGTGTCCGAGGTTCAAAAAGTCCTGCAACATTATTTGTATGTAGATAAAAGAGATTTTATTGGTGAGAAAAACAATTTTACCTAATAGTAATTTTACCTGCTACATACCTACTTAAGGTAAACATCACTTGTCCACTTGTGAAGAAAATTTGTTAATGTTTTCATTCAGCAGTTAGTATTTCATGTCAATACACTAATAATGTGCACATAACAGTATAATGGTCAAAAATTAACTTGGCCACATTTTAAGTGGTGGTGGCGAGTCCGCGCATCGTTTTTACCTGGAAATCTTAATTTTTACTAGAATTTTAAATTATTGCCGACATACAGAACCTAAAACTCTTCCTGAAATCCAAAGTTTTCTCCACAAAGGGCCTACCTTGAGTCCAGCGGCGTGTGCAAAGAACGCCTCCGGGCTCTGCGAGTGGTACAGGCCGCCGTGGCCGACGGCCGAGCACGGCGTGCGCACCGTGAGCGCGCCCGCGTCGAACTGACCGCCCGAGCGGTAGCGGCTCTTCGCTGCCTCGTTCACTAGCTGGAAAACAATAAATACATACAATGACGCCTGTGTTCCCAAGTGGTAGGCAGAAACGTGACACAGATATAATGACTTAATGACCATTTCACGCTTTATAGCCACTACTAAAGACCGGTGGCGGAGTAAAGCAAAAATTGAGCGTTAACCCGCTGCTATCTATCTCTGTCGAACGCGCGCAGTAATATTGCCCTCACGCTCGCACTTGAGCACGTGCGTCGGACTGTGCGAGCTTGAGGGCAATATTACTACACGCGTGCGACGGAGATAGCAGTCATACTGAAGGATTAACGCTCGAATTTCGCGTGAGCGTGCTCGCGTTGAACTGACCGCCTGAGCGGTAGCAGCTCTTGGCTGCCTCGTTTACTAGCTGGAAAACAAATGCAATGACGCCTGTGTTCCCAAATGGTAGGCAGAAACGTGACAGACAAAACTGTGGCCATTTCACGCTTCGTAACAGTAGCGTTTAGTTTTATCGATCGCTTTGCGTCGTTTTGCCTGTTACGAAGCATGAAATGGCCACAGTTTTGGCCGGTCGTAAAGCAAATACAAATTCGTGCGTTGACTTGCTGCTACCTCTGACGGACGCGTGCAGTAATATTGCCCTTACGCTTGCACACTGCAACGCATGTGCTCAAGTGTTAGATTTTGGCCTCCCTCCAAGAACCCCACATTAACAGTCAGTACCCATGCACTACAGTTAGTTTTATAAATGTGCTAGTAATATTTAAAAGTACCTGATCAAAGGCTGGGAAGATGTAATCGGCAAACTGTATCTCAGCGATGGCCGTGGCCCCTGCAGTGGCCAGTCCTATGCCGAAGCCAGCAATACCTTGCTCACACAGGGGTGTGTTGAACACTCTGTCTTTGCCGTATTTCTCCTGAAATAATAGGAAATAATTTAACACATTAGACCATTGATTCCCAAAGTGGGCGATTGTGGGCGCTGCAGGCCTAGAGGGTAGAGGTAGAGGTAGGTAGGGTAAGAGACTAAAAAAAAATGGAGGCATTGTATGTTATAGAGGTTTTTAAGTACTTAGGTGAAAAAATGGGGGCACTAAAAATATTTTATTCTCAAAGTAGGCAGTAGACAAAATAAGTTTGGGAACCTCTGCATTAGATTATGATTAGATGCTCAAATCAAACTCAAGTTTTTTTTCACAAGATTTCCAATTAATCTCACTATTTAAACCTACCCTGGACTTTCACCAATATTTCAAGACTAAAATTAGCCAAATTGGTTTGGCCATTCTTGAGTTTTAGTGAGACTATCAAACCGTAATTAATTTTTATTAAAAATTTTGTTTATTGAATTTGTATACTGTCTTAATACTACCATACAATCTAGTGCTATGTAGTGTTTTTGGTAATTTTGTTGGACGAATTAGCTTGGTAAAATGTGTTTGTTTTGGAGGGCAAAGTAACCTGAGCTCATGGTATTCAACAGCAGAACTTAATAATGTTGTAGTGGCCAGTAATAAATGTTGCAAGATTAGTTTTGGGACTAAGTTAGCACATTGTTTTTAATAACTATACTTTTATTACCATTATACCTTTCAATATCATCATAATACATATATTTATTACTCTGAGACTGTGAAGCTACTAAATAGCTCCTCCGATAATGGAACTGCTGGCAACTGACCTGCAAGCCCAGTGCACAGCGGAACACACCTCCAAAGGCAACATCTTCCCCAAACAGCACAGCAGAAGGGTCAGTCTTTAGCGTAATATCCATAGCGTTGTTGATGGCTTGCATCATGTTCATCTTTGTGGTTTCGCCTATAAAAAGAAGATAAACACAATTATGTAAAGGAACTTAAAACATAAGTGCAGTGATATACACATATCAGCTCAATGAGCTGCTAGTGTATTATTTCAATAATAATAAGTAAGAGTGCTGTTAATCTTTTAGTGGCTTTAATTGCACTTAAAAATAATATATATATATAGTCAAGCACATGGGTACGTCAGATTGTTGATATCAGGGGTAGGCTACCTTTTAGCTATATCAATTTGCATTTCTTCAGCCTTAACAAGAGATTTTGAACTACTAATAGTTAGTAGACAAAACCAATTTGGCATTAATCACTAGACCCATACTTTTCCGGTGTCAACTAACTAAATGGTCCATTTTAATAGAGACCACACAAAAGTTACAATTTCAATATTCAAAAGTAAATAAGTTTCTAACCTACAAATTAAATGTAATGTTCTCAAAACTTACCTTCCACCGGTTTATCGTTGTCTGGGTGGTAAATAAAATGCGAGGACAATCTTTTGGGTCCATTGCCCACATTTTTGACCAGTCTCGCCAATAAATTTTTGGTCGACAAACTCGCCATATCTGTAAAAAGTCGATGATACAACTATACTACGCTACGACTGACTCCGAATACATTAAGTAACTCTTATCAACAATTCTAATTACGCTTTGATTGTTAAAAGCCACTGATAACATTGCTAAGATTTAATCAACAATATGTTTAAGTATTTCTTTTTATCACTTCGCAGTGGGGGGTGTTTGTGTTATCTTTTGAGCTGGAACTATGCAACTTATGTGATATATTACCGTGATTTATTTTTTGTGATAGTTTCTTAGTATGTCATGGATTCAATGATACTTAATTAAAACAAAAAATGACGAAATTAAACAGAGTTCAAATGTTAAGCCAACGAAACAAAACAAACATTGAAGTGGTGAGGCGTTTTTATGTCGCCTAAAAAGTCATCATTCAAAACTTAGACAACATAACTTTTTAGATTTTTAATATTTTGTTATAGCCACAAATAAACTGAGTAAAAATAAAAAAATGTGCATGTAACGTACATTTTTGTTAAAATAGCCTTAATCAGAACAATAACATAACACAGTAACGACATCTGTTGTCAGTTTGCTGTAACTATTAACTCTTCGAATAACAGATAGAGGGCGCTTGAAGGTAAGTATGTTTTGAAAATTTTGAAATATTGGAATTTGGAATGCACAGCGCATCAGCTCATTACAACAAAACAAAACAAGAATCAAGATCAAGAATCATTTAGGAAAAACTTGATTAGCAGACAAAGTATTATTGAGTAATTGTTAGTAAATACTACGTCTTTTAGACTGTAGTACGTAGTACGTACCCAAGTAGGTACGTTTCTGCTTATTAGAGTTTAGTTTAGTTTAGGTTAATGAACAACAGTAATAATAATATCATCAACAATGGTGACTTTAAGGTCTATTGCCTAGACCGTAATGCTGACATTATGGTCCAGGCAGGTGTAGCTAGGTACTAAATTAATAATCAAAAGGTAGGTACATACATGCCAAGTGGGTTAAGTAATATCGAAAGCGAGCTCGGTATGTCAGTAAGGCGTAAATAATCGAAATGTTAAATGAAACTGTAATTTTATTACCAATCATTACCGTCAATACGCAAAGTATCGGGATGCGCCGAGTCAGTTAATAATTGTTAAACATGTATTTAAAGTTGCTGCAATGTGTAATGTAGTGTCACAGTAGTGTCCTATGAGACTGTCCTGCGCAAGCATATTATGGACTCCCTCCTAGGGTTTGGGTCCCGGGACGTCTCGAGTCTCGAAGTCCCGGGACTTTTCGTAATTTTAGCTGTCTCGAGTCCCGGGACTTTACACTCGAGACTCGAGACGAGACAAGATTATCGAAATTCGTTTTTATTCTCAAGTAATTGAAGGAGCAATGCGTTATCTGTACATTTATTGAATAACTACGTGGTCTGCTAAGTTAAAACAAGTGAAAGACTTATTTAAAATCCTTTTTAGGGTTCCGTACCTCAAAAGGATAAAACGGAACCCTTATAGGATCACTTTGTTGTCCGTCTGTCCGTCCGTCCGTCCGTCCATCCGTCCGTCCGTCTGTCAAGACCCTTTTTCTCAGGAGCGCGTGGAGGTATGAAGCTGAAATTTATATCAATTACTCAAGTCTACTGTCCCTTGAAGCTGTGAAAAAAATAAACTTCTAAGCCAACGCAATCAAAAGATACAGCCGTTTATGCCGCAAATTTTCGACACTTGCAAGGGAATCAAAACCTACAGGATGCTTCCCGTGAACTCAAAATCTTGAAATTTGGTACGAAGCAACGTCTTATAGCATAGATAAAGGAAAAATTACGAAAACCATAAATTTTTAGTTACATCACATAATATTTTTTTTTTTATAATTTTAAACTTACTACCCATTTCCTCATAAACGCGTAGAGGTATTAAATTGAAATTCATACCAATACTCAGGTCTATAATACCTTTAAGCTGTAACGAAATCAAACTTCTATGTCAACGCAATCAAAAGAAACAACAATTTAAGCTGCATATTTTGAAACTCGCAAGTACTCGCAAGGGAATCAAAACCTAAAGGGTACTTCCAGTCGACCTAGAATCTTGAAATTTGGCATGAAGCAACGTTTTATAGCACACATAAAGGAAAAATTCCGAAAACCTTAAATTTTTAGTTACATTACAAAATATATATTTTTTAATAAATATAAACTTATTACTCGATTGTCGTAATGAACGAACTTTGTAAACCTTGCAGGTTTGTACGGAACCCTCGGTGCGCGAGTCCGACTCGCACTTGGCCGGTTTTTTACAAACGGTTGTCCTTTTTTAACAGGTACAATTTTTGTCGTAAGAAACGACTAAGGAAATAGGTTTAGATATGCTGTAGGCGACAGACTAGCAACCGGTCACTATTATACTACCTCTCCCATCTGTTTTCAAACTTAAAATTATGCTACAAGTGTCTGCAAAGCGTGAAATACTCATAATCATGGTTTTATCTGTCACGTTTTAGGTTCTCTTCGTACCCCATTTGGTATTATAAGCCTGATTGTATGTATGTATGTACAATTTTAAACAAAAAACTAACTTAATTTTAATTTTACGAAAGCCCCACTAAAAAAAACAAAAGTCTCGAAGTCCCGGGAATTCCCGGGACTTTGACGGTAGGCTGTCTCGTGTCCCGGGACCTTGAAATTGTCGGGAATTCCCAAACCCTACTCCCTCCTCACTTTCCTGTAGCGCGTAGCAGGTAAATAATGCATGACATTGGGTTGATTCTGTCCCACTTCTACGTAGGCCGCTACAGTACGTCTAGTGTGTTCAAAACGATCATGAAGTCGATACCGATTTAGTTTGCGAGTTATCGCAAAATTGTATGGAAACTGAGACAGCGCCGCCAGCGGAACGTTTGCTCAAGTGCCGCGATCGACACGTCTCCATACAATTCCGAGTTAATTCGCAAAAGAAATCGTTATCGGCTCCATGATCGTTTTCATACATGAGATTAGACGTTCACACGTTAAAAATCGTCGTTAGTGACGGGCCTAAGAAAGAGGAAGCAACTGTCATTTATTTGGAAATCTAGTTATAAGTAGATATAGTTTGGACCAGATTTCTGAGGAGCTAGACCTATCAGTCAGTGTTGCACTTCAACAAGCAACAGAGCGTAACCGATGGAGACGACTAGTTGACGAAATTAAAAGGAGTCACGATCCTCAGCAGTGAGGGAACGACTAAAGAGAGAGAGAGAGAGATAGTTTAGAAAATACCGCAAGTAGGTACCTAGGTATCTTTTGTTCGTTAATTATCGCACTGATCAGTCTTGCAGGGCCATGTTTGCTGTGTTATGAAACAAAAATATGGTATGTTCACTAATCCACTATAAGATTTTCAAAAAGACGTAGGTAGAGTACAACCGTGTGTGTAGCTACCTATCGAATACTACGTTGGACATCTACTTTAGTTGTTTTAGCACATGACCATACTAAACTAAAGTGCGAAACTTAACAATAAGTAAATACAGTAAACGGTTAAATGTATTTATTTTACGTTTGATTACATTGCATTACTCAATGACAATAAATTTTACACATTCTCTCAAGTGGTCCAACTAAAACCTGATGATGAAGTAAGCTATAACTGTGTACGTAAAGTTATAATTATAAATTACATCTAATTATTACTGTTTAAGTAGATAAAGTATGCCATTCACTGTGATGCAGTGTCGTTGCGACATGACGCGATGACAATCATGTCGTCTGATGGTGCTGCTGCATGTCGTCGGGTGTTAATTTGTACTTTATGGGTCTGTGGGAAAACTCCAATAGATAATATAGATATCTCTCTCCAGGCAGATGTTATGTTATGCCTGTGGAATGAAGTCCATAAAGATAAAATTGTAAATTGTATTTATGCAACCGATCTTCAGACTTCGTTGGCCCGATGTAGGATTGTTTAGTTAGGCTATTCGACGCTAGATGGAGCTAGGGCTTTACAGATGTCGGGTAAACATTACAATTTATGTTTCTCTTATAGATAAGTTAAGGATTGTATCAGAATGTTCTTCCATTTAAACAGAAAAGTGCCAGATGAACGAGGCGATTGAAACAGAGACACATATCACATATTACGTTGATATGGCATGTCTCCAAGTATTCAGCAGTTGCGAATTTTCCATAAAATAATTAAATACATATTTCAAATGTTTTTTTAGTTAACATAGCCAGTTATTTCTATTTTTTTTTAACTTTTTATAGTTTCATTTAAGCTGTCTGGTCCTTCGCGTAAATAAAATTTTAAAATTTACGCATTTTTTCTTTTCCTACAGATATTTTTTTTAACAATTGAAAAAATGCTTTTGGCCGAGACTGTATGTTACCCATGCTACGTAAATATCCCGACAATTTGCACCTTATCCCTGAAACCGCACTAACGTCGGGTGCAAACCAAAGCACATAATACTAGACCAACGTACAGGTATCTTCACGTCTGGGGTCTCTTATTTAAGTTATTATAACTGTCTACTAGACATTCCTAGTAATTCTGCCCGGAATGGGCGTAACCAGCGGATCTGAGATGTCAAATGGTGAGAATAAAATTACAACCTAGATGCGTATTAGTAGGTAGTTAGCGCAACATTGTACGGAACTCGTATTGCTTGCTGAGAGGTTGGTTCTATTCCCGACTGGAGCCCGCACTTTGATCCTGTACATTGACTGGGATTAAATAAAATAATCAAGCTTAGGTATACGGTCCACTGCTGGTCACAGTCCATCTCTCAGTATGAGCTATGAGCTATGAGCGATGTTGATTAGCAACTTCACACACAGCATTGAATTATCTACTTCTTCTTCTACTTCTTCACGATGCTTTTTCCTTCGCCGAATAGTTTGTGGTAAATATCAAATTCGATTTCTTTTTCGGCAATAGCTAAGCGCGAACTTACACCCGCCACTTAAAATCTGCCCAATTTATTAGTGGGCAATAGGTACCTGTGGGCCTTTACCATTGGATAAAGATTAAAAGAAAAGAGGAGAAACAGAATTAGGTTTTCCTTAGAAATTTATTCACTTAGTACCAAAATCTAGGTAGGTACTAGGTCTTCTAAATATTTTAGTCTTGTCCTTACAGATTTTCGTGCAAGTCAAGAAAGTGTCCACACGTCAAGGTTTCGTAGCAAACGCGACGTGTGCTGTTGGCTAACGCGTCGTGGGGCCTGGCCAATTAGCCGCCGGTGTCAGTGCTGCAGCACGGCGGGTGGCCAATCACGGAAGCGCATTGCAGACGCGGCTGTTTCAAAACCGTTTTTACAATTAAACCAAGAAAAAGTCACTAAATGTGCTAATTTAAACTACAAACTGGCAGGTTAGACTAACTTACAACAGTCACATTACGCACAAAGTATTAAAAAATATATTAGTGTTTTTTTTTACTACGTAGGTATAATAAAGATGAAACACTTCGTTAACAATCTAGCTTATTAGCCTACTTACTTATACTTTTATTTTAGGCCATTTTAGTAGGTCAAATAAGTATTAGTTTAGCGGGAATCCCCGAAACGTCGACAAGGGATTTTTAAAGCAATAAATGACCTGATAATTGTTAAGATAAGATTAATAATCTGCATTGTTTAGTGATCATTCGTAATTATGGTTTAATGATTACCTAAAGATTTAATGTGATTCCTATATTAAGTTTTATCTTTTTATTGCACACATTGTTGCCTATAATTATTGGTGTGGAAGACTTTTAGACTCCTGTGCTTTTTCTTAACACGAGTGAGTTACTATTTGTAAGAAAGAACCGCCAATTGGATGGTAGGTTTTGAGATATTGAAGTTTAACAAATAAAAATTCAAAACCTTTTTAATAAAATTTTGTGGCTAGGGGCCTGAGCGCTTTTTTAAGACTTTATTTCCCTACTAGCGCCTAGGTACTATCGAAAAAAAATGTTTTTTTTTTTTATATATTTGTATACGTAATATTTTAAAATAATTGAACGTAACGTAAGCCAACTCATTATAAAAAGCAACCCCATTTTTAGACTTTATTTGTTACTGTACAGAGTTCCCGACATCTTTCCATGGAAAAGCGATGCCAAACTTGTCGCCCCCACTACTTACAAACTTGCCAAGATACATTTCGGGGATTGTAATCACTAATCATCCTTAAAACGCCTCTGAAACGCCTGTAATTTCCGTCCGTGTGTCACCTCCGTGCCTGAGCGGGCCGCGATTTGTGCTCGTGACAATTATAATTGTTTAGCGCAACTCAAACGCGTTCGCTATAAATAGTATAAATACCTTAGGTAACTAAACGACGAACGAATAAGTTGGTTTTATATTTACAGCTTCCAATTTGAGTTGCAGAAATCGCGTGAGTTATTTTGTTTGGTAGAACAGGGCCGGACTGACGTATTACGTTTCAATAGTCTAAACTATTTTTTTGCATAGAATAAAAGAACGTCTGTCACTCTATTATAAGTGCCAGATTAAAACCTTAAAAAAAACAGAAGTACTTATTGACATAGCCATGGTTTTGTCTACATAGCTTTTCGTGTGCTCTGCCTACCCCATTATGACTATTTCACGCTTCGCAGCCAATTCTAGCTTAGTTCACATTCAACAAGACTATATTGAAGAGCCAGTTGCTTTTTATGTTATTTCGATTAAAATACTGCCTGGATACGTAAGTGAGAGCAGTGACTGCACCGGTTCTATTAATTTTGTTTATTAAAATTAATTATTAAAATTCAAATTAAGAGACTATTTATTTGCAGTCGGCTTTTCCTGGTCAATTTAGATGGCTATCAGTGTTTTCATACCCAGTCAACTAGCAAACAACTATCGAGTCTAAACATCTCACACAGAAGTATTAAAGAAATCAATCGATCAATTCACTTGACCCGACCTCAGTTGCCACATGCGCGCTCATTTTGATTTCTATTAGGTTTTGACAGCTCAACGATTATATTGGCTAATGGTGACCTTTAATGCAGAATATTTTTTTATGATATACAAATATACATACTTACAATCACGCCTGTATTCCCAAATGGGGTAGCCAGAACACATAAAACGATGACTGTTTTACGTTTTATGGCCACTTCTAGTATATATTTTTTAGGTTGTATGGCGCCAGGTACAATAGTAACAGGTTGCTAGCCTGTCGCCTAAAAAATACCTTAACCTTATGTCCTTCGTCGCCTCTTAAGATATCCACGTAAGAAATGGATAGGTGTAATTTAAATCCACACGGAAAATATAATATAGTCATAGGAGACAAAAAAGCAAACGGACCCCTTGACGGTTAGGGAGCTCGTAGATCTACAACACCTAAAGGGTCACAAATGCGTTGCCGGCCTTTTGGTCAAAGAAAGGCAAAGTTTGAAGGACGTTTCAATCCGAAAATATCTCAAAAAATGACACTATTATACCTCTTCCACCTGTTATCAAATCTAAAATTATGCTATAAGTGGCTCCGAAGCGTGAAATAGTGATAATGATGGTTTTGTCTGTCACGTTACGTATGCTCTGCCTACCCTGTTTGGGAACATAGGCGTGATTGTATGTATATGTATGTATGACAAATGCTACTGATCTCTTTCGTTCATACTTGCTTGTTGGTTTCAGTCACAGATTTATATCGAACTAGATGATGTACTTTGTAAATGTATGTACTTTGCGTGCCAAAATGGAGCCAAAAGGAAGAGCAATGCTCCTCTTTTGACGCGATTACATTTAGTTTTACAGCACTTAGATTAGGTTTAACTGCCTAGAAATAGGATAATTTGAATAAGGCGGCATCATGTTTGAATAAGTTTCACTCGGATTGTCAATTTTCATCACTAAATCGCTCATGTGACCCACCGTCGAGAAAAAGTGACACGCTTGGTTTTCATACAAATGCAGGAACTCGCGGTATCTAGTTCAATATAAGTCTGTGGTTTCAGTACTCTTAACTGGCCTTTCAAAATGTCGCCATCATGCCAGTCCAGGCATTCCCGTCCCATGCCCCTGTAGCGCCCTAGCGCCACCTATCGCCGAGATTAGAATTTCCTCTACAGACGTCATTAACTGTCAAATGGTATCCTACATAGCGCTAATGAAGTTTCGAAGATCAGCTGCATAAAAGAACTTGAACTTTCTTTCATTGGATTTCGGTTCTGCCTGGAGCGAGATATCATTATTAGAGCCTTTTCCACACACCCATCCACACTCCCCGTATAAATCTGCTGAGCAAATCTTCTTTCAAACATCCTCTACGTGACCAAACCAATTACCAAAGCATACTTTGTAATATCATAGTTACTGCATCTACTGTCACACCAGCTCATTCTCTTTTCACAGTAAGATACACTTAAGTCTATATACCAAGATTAGCTCGACATCATCATCATCATCATCAGCCTATATACATCCCGCTGCAGGGCACAGGCCTCCTCTCAGTGTGAGAGAGCTTGGGCTATAGTTCCCACGCGGGCCCAGTGCGGATTGGGAACTTCACACACAACGTTGAATTACTACGTCGCTGTATGCAGGTTTCCTCACGATGTTTTCCTTCACCGAATAAGCTCGTGATAAATATCAAATTCGATATCGCACATAAATTCCGAAAAATTGAGAGGTGCGAGCTCGGGGTTTGAACCCACGACCCTCTGCTTGAGAGGCCGCAGGTTTAGCTCGACATGTTACGAGCGTATTCGTGACCCATCATCGGCAACGACACGCCACAGCTGCTGTTAAACGCGCACTGCACGCCGCTGATCTTTCAGCGCGACTGCTTGTCGCAACTGACAGCGGCTGCTCTCATCGCCATCACTTTCGCTATTATTGTCAAACGACGGGTAGCACACAACACTAACAACATCTGTTTCTGAAGGCTCGTTCACACCGACCATAGACCCAGTACGACTATTAAGATCAGTATTCCTATTCAGGGGAACCGGCGGACCCACTATTCCGTTCCGATTGAAATTGGGATGCCGACTAATTTCAACGGCCTCACGCACTATCCGCAGAATGAAAAATCTTTCTCGCGCTAGTAGGTACGTATGTTTTACGAAACACTATTATGTACACCAACAATCTTGTGGATACATTACGTCCCTTAAGTACCACAGCATTACTTAATCTATTTTTCAGTGATACACCTTTCATTCATCTTAACGCTTTTATTTCTACTGCACTTAGTTACTGAACTAACTCACACACATAGCCCCCACTAATATTGCGGCTATACGTTGTCGGTTTAGGTAGTTAAATCAATGTAAACAATCTTGACGTGTCTTTTTATTTAAACGTACACTTTATAAATCGAAATCTTTACATTTTACAATTTTGGTATGAAAAAATCATTTACTTTCATGATTGAATTGTATAGTGTAACGATTTTCATTTTTAGACTGTGTATTTCAATAAAAAGACATGTCAAGATTGTTTATATTGTTTTAACTACCTAAACCGACAACGTATAGTTATATGTATTTTCGTCGCTACAGGCAGTCACTTTGCATATGGCCAAAGCTTGTAGCGCAACTCGACACGATTTCTCAATCTTCCATTATTCCAATATGTTTATATCGCTTATGCTGAAGAATTAGATATGTTCGTTATTAAGATCAATTTAAAAAAAAAGGTTACAAAATAGATTAAAAAAGAAGTCATTAAAGACCTAAAAATGTAAACATAACATAAAATATAGCTAAAAGCCCCGAAAAGAATATCACTGATTTAATTTTAGTGAAACTTAAACCTAACCTTTAAACCTACTACAGACTCGGGGATTACAGGCGTGATTATATCAGTATGTTTTTCAGAGTACCTACTTACATCTATACTAATATTATAAAGCGGAAGAGTTTGTTTGTTTGTTTGTTTGAACGCGCTAATCTCAGGAACTACTGGTTCGAATTGAAAAAATGTTTTTGTGTTGGATAGACCATTTATCGAGGAAGGCTTTAGGCTATATGAAGGAGAAAATTAGTCACTATTCCACGCGGACGGAGTCGCGGGCACAACTAGTCAAATAATAACACGCAATTGTGTATTTATTAGTAATACAAACTGATTATAATTAGGGCCATTAAATATGCACTCGTGCAGTTACTGCGGCTAATCACACTTCACTCCCGTTGTGCCCGCTGAGGTGGAAAAGTTAATTTAACACGATGGTGGCCGTGAAGTTACGTCTCTAAGAATGATATAGTTTCTGTCTGTCTGCCTTTTGTTGCGTTAACAGCTGAACCGATTTTGAGGAATTTTGGAAGGTAGTTTTTGAGTCACCAGGAAAATATAAACCTCCAGGCTATTAAATGGTAGACTATTATGATTATGACTAAGAACCGTCGCCAAAAAGCTGTAAAAAAATCATTTTCAATACAAGTTTTTTTGACGGCTGTACTTTTGCCAACTGTTCTTCTTTGTATTCTTATCATAGGTATATAATGTGTACCAAATTTCAAATTAATCGGAATAACAATAGTAAAGTTCACTCCTGCCACAGTCACAGTACGAGGGGCACACCGAAATAATCGGGAATCGAGTACTTCCTAATAAGTTACAATAAAACATTTTTAATTGCATGTGTACAGGTCATTTCCAATCATAACTGCGTTTACACAATTAAAAAAAAGTTAACGGTTTTTTTTTAAATGCTATTTAAAGTTGACAATTCGGTAAACGAAATGGCGCTCTCGCGTGAAATTTTCTATGGGATAATTTATTACAATTTTTACCGAGGGTTATTTCTAGATAAATGTCACGAGGAGCTTATTTCGATTTATAATGTGGAAGTACCTAGTCAAACGATCATATATCGTTGGTATTGGGAGTTTCGACGGGGTCGTGCTTCTATCGCCACCGTCACTTCTACAGGTCGACCAAAAACGGCGGTAACACTTGAAAACATCGCTGCTGTCCAAAAAATAATACAAGATGACCGACATGTAACATACGAACAGATCCGGGCACTCTTAGGCATTAGAATGACTGCAATTCAAATAATTTTGCATTGCGAGTTGGATGTGAGAAAACTTGTTTCCCGATGGCTACCCCAAAATTTGCCAGAAGACCAAAAGGGGGCTCACGTTGATTGGTGCCGGTCTGCTCAGAAACGTTTCGACGGAGGAAAGTCAAAAGCCATGTATAATATCGTCTTGGGTGACGAATCATAGATTTATTCTTATAAGCCAGAAAGAAAACATCAATCGGCAATTTTGGATCCTTGAAGAAGAAGTTAAGCCAACGAAACTTGTGCGTTCCCGTAGAGTTCAAAAAAATGGTCGCTACGTTTGTTTAAAAAAAAGGACATGTTGCCACAAATCTTTTACAGGAATGTAGAGCAGTTACCGTTGATTGGTACAGTTCCATTTATTTATCAAAAATGATAGCTGCACTCCGTAAAGAGAGCCCGACACGTCGACTCATCTTACATCGTGATAATGCGAGCTCCCAGACCGCTCGACGAAAAAAATTTTTTTTTTTACCAAAAAACATCGAATTGATGTCTCATCCTCCGTGCAGCCCCAACCTGATTCCTAACGATTTTTTCACAATCCCCAGAATAAAAGATTTATTGCGTTGACAGCGGTTTGAAGACCCAGAAACAGCGGTAGAAGCTTAAAAATCAGCCATTTGGCATCATCATCTTCAGACTGGAATTACTTATTTATTGACTGGTTCGAAAGAATGCAAAAGTGCATTAATTGCAAGGGAGAATATTTAGAAAAACAATAAATTATAGTTTACGTTTTCCTCGCTAATAGTTTTTTTTATTCCCGATCATTTCGGTGTGCCCCTCGTATTTTCCTGACTATCAGATTTTTGACATGTCATTGGACTTGTAACATTAAATTTTATTACTTTAAGAAATGTAAAAAATGCAAAACAGTGCCCCAGACAAATGGTGAAATTGTTTTGTTACCTGCATGTCATAGACGATTCGCGAGGTTCGCCGGCGGAACGCACCTAAAGGTGTGGATGCAGTGCAGTTGCTGCTGAAAAAAACGCGCACAGTGCGCGTCTAACAACTGCTGCTGTAGCGCATTGTTCTAACGAAGGAACATGTCGAGTTAATCTCGACATAAACACGAGAGTGCGTCTCACCCGCAGCACTCAACTCGGGGAATGTGTTTCATTCACTTAACGTTAACATTTATGTGCGCGTTCAAGCAAGGTTAATGCCCTCCCTAAAACGAATCGTTTCCTATACTGTACTATACGGTTATGACTATAGATATGTGATCAACAAAATGAGGCGTAAAACCGTAAAAAGGTCAAGTGCGTGGGTTCCTCGATTATGGGGATCCTTAAGCCAGGGTTGTTTCAATTGAGGGCTATCGTGTTGAGTTCGGTTCGCATTGCAGGGGTTACAATAGCGTCTATCGCACAGACTTATATCGAAATAGATACCGCGAGTTCCTGCCTTTGTATGAAAACTAAGCGTGCCACTTTTTCTCTACCTACTGTAACTTCACATTTAGTGATGGGAATTGTCAGTCCGAGTGAAACCGATTTAAAGGTGACGCCTCCTTATTCAAGTTGTCCTGTCTCTAGGAGGTTAAACGTAATCTAAGTAGTAGGTACGAGACTAAATGAAATCTGGTCAAAGGAAGAGCTTTGCTCACCCTTTTGGCCCCCTTTTGGCAAGCGAAGTACATACACTTGAGTCATCTATTGCGATATAAGTCTGTGGTCAATCTGGTTTTAGCTGAATTGCATCGTTGTTTCCTACCACATATTTACTTTAACTATAGTCAACGATTCAGTTTCGGTGCAAATCTAAAAGAAAGAGACATAACATAATTACACATATATACTCCTATCACGCCTGTGTCCCGTAATGGGGTAGGCAGAGCACACGAAACGTGACACAGACAAAACCATGTGTCTATTTCACGTTACGTTGCCACTTCTAGGATAATTTCAGGTTTAAAAACAGATGGAAAAGATATAATAGAGACAAATTGCTAGTCTATCAGTCTATCACGTAAAGCATACTCCAGCCTATTTCCTTAGTCGCCTTTACGAGTACGACATTCACGGACGAAACGGAGAGGTGTTATTCTTCACCAGGACATCACGAAAAAAGAGGAAGAAACGTCAAATGCTTTTTATGTTCAAACCGGGCGTCCTAATGCTCGCTTAGGCTTCTGATATAGAGAAGCATGCAATTTTTTATCCCACATAAGAAAAATATCTCGCTCTAACCAAGCGTGAAAAAAAGAGATGACAAATGCTTCTTGAATATAAACGCTAGTAGGTATGCTAAGGCCCGCAAAAGGAGGCAGGGGAGCGGATGCGTGAAAATGACCCTCAAGCGCATCCGCTCCGCCGTAGACGCCAAGGAGTGAGGCGACGGCGATTCGCTGGTTGTCTGATTTCCTAGTGGAGTTGGCCGGCAAGGGTTGGGGAGCCCGAGCTGGCAACCACCATTAACTCTACCCGCCTGTAGGGGGACACGATGTTTAGTCCTCCCCGTTTCTGATTTAGAGCCCCAGCTCACACGCTGGGGTGGCCAGAAGGCGCCGCCGGTGCATCCCTAGGGACCCCCCGACGCCTATCAATCTGGCGGGCAGGAACCATCGGTGGGTTTTTAGTGGATATGCTTTCCTATGAGGAGAGCCCCACATAACCGTCGCGTCGTCCCCAAGACGTGGCGGTATGCGTAAAGCATTTTCCCACCGCCAAAAAAAAAGGTATGCTAAGGCCCCTTTCATACATTTGTTTCACCCCGAATATGCATTTCACTGTGCATCTAACTGTACACCTCTGGTTACATAATACATAGACAGTTCATTATTTGATAACATAAATTACTTAGTGTCTCAATCATTTTGACTTAGTAATTCCAGCACATGTAACGCAGTCTTGTCTAGACGGATTATTCTATTTATTTGCTTCTTGTTCACGCAATACGCGGATTTGTTCACTTTCAATCCTACTAATATTAAATAAGTATAAACGTGAAAGTTTGTGAGTATGTTTGGATGTTTGTTACTCTTTAACGCAAAAAGCACTGAATGGATTTGAATGAAACGTTACAGTAATGTAGCTTATACATCAGAATAGCACATAGGCTACAATTTATAAAGATTTTGTTTGAATTTTCTAAAATATGACGATAGGTAAAATAGTAGGATTCCGCAATTTTCAACGTAAAAAGCTATAAATTGGCATGCGGGCTATTAGTGACTAACAAGATCTCTTCTGTGTTACCCCGAATTTAACGCGAGCGTAGCCGCGGGCAAAAGCTAGTATACAAATATAATAACTGAGATAGTGTTTGCAGGAAGAGTTGGAGGGTCCTTCTCAAAAAAGTGGCAACGCAACCTGTCAGTAGGTTTCTCTTAGAACTTTTTTTTTGTCATGCACTAATCTTGTAATTAAAAAGTGTATTTAAATTAAAAGACATCTTTTACATAGTGGCCAAATGTTTTAACATAAAAATAATGTAAATTAATAGGTTAAAAAAATAATTAACACTACGTTTTGTCGTTCACTTGTCGTGTCCCAACGCGAGGGACTTATGTTTGGAGCTAAAAAACTCGTATATGTTTCCAATTTATTTTTATTGGTGTTCTATATTTCACTGACCTATATGATCAAGATTTAATATTATTGTTTTGAATAAAAGGATTGTACCTACACAGCTAATTATTTGCAATTAAAGTTTGTCCACGGTAGTTTTTGTCGCTCACCTGTCACGACATAAACGCTATACATACATACATACATACATATTCTCACGCCTGTACTCCCAAGAGGGGTAGGCAGAGCACATGAATTCAAAAATCCAGTGCCACGTTTAGCATTTTCAGGGTTATCAGATGGTTAAACGTGATATTGCAGTGACAGGTTGCTAGCCCATCGCCCACAATACACTAACCCTTTCCCAGAATCGACTCTTACGACACCCACGGGAAGAAAGGGGGAGATGCTATTCTAACCCGGCACCACACGCACAAACGCTATTCCTGTGCGAATTCTATTACCCCTAATCCATCTCACCCAGCATGAGACGAAAGCTGCAACTGTCTGCTAACGCTGGTGGAAGTAGCAAGTCAGCAATGTGTCGGTGAAAAAAAATACAAACAACACATTCACGCGATCTGGAGTTTGTAACGGGTAAGTTGTCTTTATTCTGTCTTTCATATTTTGTTTTCTGTATGAGCTAATTATCTGATAATAGCCTAAAATATGTAAAAGGCGGTTTACTTTCATGTGTGTAAATGCGAAATTTATCAAACAAACTTTTCGCTTAAGATTAATACTGTAACTGTCATTTTGTCCATAACGTGTACGTCGTTCACCTGTCTAAAATGGAGAAATACTAGCAAAAAAGAGAGAAAAGGAGAAACGAAGGTTAAGAAAATTAAAGGTAATCTGGAATTGTATGGTGAATATAGGAAAAAAGTAAAGTACAAAAAGATTTTTGTAATATAAATACTATGAACCAACCCACCCAGCCCATCCTAAGAACAAAATTTTTTTGGGTGTTTTTTTTTCATAAGTTACGTAAAATGTCAGTTTAAAATTGTTTTGATTTGCTCATCAATCATCTGCTTCCTCTTGTCGTTCACCTGTTATGAAATTTGCTTAGGTTTACGTATGATTGTCGTTAACCTGCGACCATTGTCGATAACCTGACTATGAATTGTCGTTCACCTGTACATCAAAAACTTTGAGGACCTATATCTTCTAAACTAAAGGAAATATTTTGTTCCCTCTAAGTTATTTCGGTTATTTGATTATATTTTTAGCTATTGTCTAAAAAAAATTTGAAGAAAAACACACTTTTAAAAAAAATGCAAAATTAATTCATCGTTGCCACTTTTTTGAGAAAGACTCTGGACGTTTTGAATTTCGTACCACGGCAACTGCTGGCTGGTGTGGACGTGCCTTTACATAGTGGTGTTGTTAGTGTCGTGTGCTATCAGTCTATCACATATTTGACAACAATGTAATTCCTATGTGAAGTTTCTATAGAATAATACTTCATCATTTTTTCCGTGGATGTCGTAAGAGGCGACTGAGGTAATAGGTTTAGGTATGCTTTAGGTGAAAGGCTAGCAGTCTTGCTGTCTTCCATCTGTTTTCAAAACTAAAATTATGCTAGAAGTGGCTGCGAAGCGTGAAATAGTCATAAGCATGGTTCTGGCTCTTTGTAACTAGTTCTTTTTGAGTAGCTCCACGTGCGGAAAGCCTAGAGGCTCATACGAAAAGTCAAAGTTAACAGCGAGCATGACCCTTTACCTCCGAGCCAACGATTCAGACCGGCCTTGCGAGAAGTAACTGCGACTAACATTCCCAACATTACGACAAGCCGCGCCGTCAATCAACCCACTTAAAACACCTTCTTACTTAACAAGTGCCAAGTGATAAGTAGTGAGGGTGATAAGGAGTTTCAAAACGAAGGGTCTGCGGCCGGCGAGTATCGACTTTTCATTTCGCCAGAATTGAATATTCATATCGAGATAAAGCCGGCTGTCGGCGGTGCAGCGAGCTTTCCTAAACGTATCCCTAAATCGTGACACCGCCGCATCGATTAGACTCGAACGGGCACAGTAATCGAGTAACACGGTTACGAAACTATAAAATATGGAGTTAAGTTACGTTACGTGCCTATCTGTGTTGCGAATTTGCCGTTCGCCGCGTTCGCCGCGCCGTGGCGCCGTCCGCCGTCGCCTCAGTCCCGCGACAGCCCTCGCGCGTACCGCACGCGCGCCGTGTCCAGTGCTCACTCGCTGCAGCGGAGCGACGACCCCTCTGCTCGCACTCCGCGGTCGCATTCTACAGGTGCTCGCTAGTTGTTTATTAATTGAAAAGTGATTGTATCGCGGTCACGGTCGCGGCACATATGTCCGGCCCAGTTTTCACGATGCCTGCCCCCGTCTTACGAGAATTCCACTAGAGCTTGCTTGGCTTTGTTTACCGGCGCTGCACTTGTTGCGCGCCGCGGCACCGAGCCCCGTAATTGGATGTAAGCCGCAGATATCTCCACGCATTCTACGTTTCATTAAGACGCTGTCGAAACACGCAACTACCTACCCTCCGAGCGAGCGGCTAACAAAAACGAAACCCATACGTTCTCATTTGAGATTTCATTACGATGTAATTTAAAGTAAACTGTTTCTTTCTGGAATGGAAACGTAGGCTTGCGAATGGTACGCTCTTGTGAATTCATTATCATAACGCTCTGGGAGCGCGATGTTTTCATTTGATCACACGCTTGCCATTAGCGAGCTGCACAGCGTCGGTCACAGAAATCTGAAATCAGTTTTATAAAAGTCGTCGAAAAAAGTCGATTGGGGTTGCCGACGGCTGTGTACGCGCAGCGCACACGCCAAGTGCCAAACAGTCAACCCCAGTAGACGCGGAGTTTTCCAGAAGCGACTGCGGACGGCGGTAGATCGGTCCTGTCAATCTTCAACCTTCACGGCCGACCTTTACCTGTCATTTTCGTTTTAGATTAAATACGCAAAAACGTGACGCCTCGGATAACCGCTGGTACGCATTAACCAAGCGTCGTCTGCCTAATTGATCGTTCAACAAAAACCGTCGGATCTTTGTCCGTGGATTTGTACATCCGCCGTAAGTACTTTGTTGTTCTTTCTCGCGGTGTTTCCATTACCGTGGTAATGGCTCCCACTCGTTCGGCTCTTACGATTTCGCAGGCAACCTAAGTAGATATTTACGCGAATAAAACATTACTTTCCATAAATTGCTGTAATGCGTTATCTCGTGTACATTTGTGTTGTCTGTGTTAAATAATTGGCAAGGCACTGTTGACATCAGTGGCATACTTACGTACTTAATGTATTAGTACATAGAAAATTACCGCGCACCTAAATGGGAATTGTACTAACCTACCTACAATTGAACGCTGATAGCGTATCTGAATAACAATAAGGATAACTACTTGGAAAAACCTAGAAAACGAAATAAGTAGGTACCTAGCAATTCTCAAGAAAAGTAACTAGAATTTAAAGTTTAATTTATCATAGGAATCACAATTCCTGAGAAAATTCACTCCCCTGGCGCTATTTACATCGAAAATTTAAATAATTTGCTAACAAAATGGTTTGATTTAAAAAAATATGGTGGGGTTCCAAGCTAGTCGGGATTCTGCACAATATTCTTCGCTGCCCTCGTTGAAAATTGCGCAGAAGCAGAATTCAAATAGAAAGAAACAATAATGGCTAAGTATGTCGAATACACCCTAAGTATGTACCCATTACACGTCTTCTAGTTTTGAAAGAGACCTTGTCACCTTAAAAACGAAAGCATAACCACGTTGGTTTTCATTAATATGATTTTTAATCACTTTTAACCGTGATTACTTAGCATCTTCATTGCTATTATATTCATTGCCATCCTGTCTCTAAGACAACACTTATTGCCAAGTCAAGTGACAATTGGCTGACTTAGATAAATAAATAAAAACGCTTTGTTGCATGTTTTTGACACGTGTTTCAGTCTGCTGTTGGTATTTCGACACTACGACTTTAGCTGAGCTAGATACCCAATGCTTGATGAAGAGCAGAACATAAAAATGCATATGCACATACTTCATGCCTGTATTCTGAAATGAGGAAGGCAGAACACAAAAGACTAAATAGACAAACCCGACTACTTCAAGTTTCGAGCTACTGCCAGCATATAAGTGACAGATTGCCAGCCTGTTGTCTAAAATATATCTTAACCTAATTTTTAAGTCGCCTCTTCCTCTTACGACATCCGTAACATACATGAGGTGTTATTATGAACACTACACCACACGGAACAACAAATGTGACTCGTATTTATTTACATTACTAGAAAAACATGTACCTACTTACATTTATTTGATGAGTTTTAGTTTACATTAACGCGTTGATGTCTTCATTACTAAAAAGGCTAAAAGAAGTTAGGTCAGAGGGGTAAGTAAAGGTCAATCGTTTTACTTCAAATTTATTGTCACTTTACTTTAAATTTATTGCTGAACACAAAATGGGCGTTGGGTGAACGCTTCGTCATCTTCATTTACGTATTAAGTTAACTTTGATATATGACACTAAGAAAATGACTCTTCGTAATTGTCGTGTCCGTTTGTGTACTTCGCTATGTGAGGATATACGTACTTGAACGCGATTACTTACCAATTACACTCGACCGTGTACTTACGTGCATACATCATGTCTGTATTCCCAAATGGAGTAGGCAGAGCACACGAATCGCCACTGAAATAAAAGTAATATTCACGTTTATTTTTTAAAGTCACAACAGTAGCCAGTGCTAGCTTGTCGCCTAAAGCATACTTTGACCTATTTACCTTAGTCGCCTCTCATGACAAAAGAATAGGAGAGGTGTTATGCTAAACATACCGGTAACTTGATAAAAACTAATAAAAAAAACGAGATATTGGTGATGGAACCTTTTCTAATAGTGAAAAGCTGGTAAACCATGGTCTATTTTTATCGATATTTCTATTCGGAATTCCGAGTGCATGTTGCCCTAATAGTTGCTAACCTGAAATAAACCTGTGTTGCCATAAACAAAAATGGAAGTTGAAGATATCACGTGTTCTTGTCTAGATTTGCCAGATTGCCACAACATAGCCAAGTATTCGTCAGATTGCCACAAAATAGCCAAGTATTCGTCACATTGTTACGAGTTCTAAACGCTCCGATAAGCGGTGCCCTCGGAGCAATCTAACTCCGACATTATGTCCCTAATCCATTTCAACTTGGCTAATTACCTGGCGCCCAGGAGACTAAGAATCAACTGTAGCAGAGGACGTTCAAATGATGTCGAATTGAACTTACTGTTAGTTGTTGGACGTATTAGTTTCATCTTGTATCTGATTGTTTCTGAGAGATCTGTGCCCGATAATGACTTTTTTAAGCTCGATTGTAAATATTATTACATGCATAGTTATACATTACGGCTATATTTCCGAATGGGGTAGGCAGACACACGAAACTCTACGTAGAATAACACCTCTCTATTTCTACTGTGGTTGTCGTAAGAAACGACTAAAGGAAAATGGGTTGTATATATGGCGACAAGTTAGTAACCTGTGGATATTATACGTCTATGAAATAACAAAACCTAAAATGGTCATGGTATCTATGTAACGTTTCATATGCTCTGCCTACTCCGTTTAAGAATACAGGCGTGTATGTTCAGTCTCAGAATTTACGTTTAGCTTACTTTTATTCATAAAACAAACGAATCGTGACTTTAATGTAGATTCGATTTGCATGACAACCGCTGTCAGTTTAAGTTTTTAATAAGTCTCGTAATTTTGTATGACGTGAGCCATATTTTAAGCAACACTATACCACCATTTTGTATAATAACGTCCATAAAGCCCAATAACAATAATTTTCCGAATATGTTAACAGTTCAGGGGAAACCTGCAATGTTTTTCAGTTCTGCAAATCACGTGAGCTGTAATTTTTATAGTCATTACATTAACTCCGACCTTGACGTTTGACTCATGATTCATCATGACTCCGGTGGTAGGAAGGAAATCACATGACATTCGTGGAAAAACATTTCCTTTTCCACAGTTAAAATCGGCCAATTGAACGGGTTTTCCTTAATTTTATTGTACTTCGAAAATGAGATCTCCTGTAATAATAATAATTTTTAATTTGAAGAGGGTTTTGCTCCACAAAATTTGGTTGTTTCTGATGAATTTGGCTATTGCAGTGCGTGATTAGTGCAGTGAATAGGTATGTGTTTTTCGATGCTGCCATGTCGAACCGTAAACAAATGGAATAGCGGACACCGGACATACAATCTTGCAGTGCACAGACGCCCTGAGTGTGAGTGTAATCAGTGACTTTACATCTGTAAATTTTAATAGACTTTTTACTTGTTAGACAAGAAAGTAAGACGATCTTGTCTTAAAGGTAAATAATAAAGCAAAAACAATCAATAAGTTGAAAGTGGACAAGGTTAAGAATAATCTAAGGCATAAAGTGTAATTGGGATAAGAGATTTCGGGCAAATCTTTTCGTGTAATTTTACATATCAGAGAGAGATGCAGTAAGTGCCAACTCCAAGCAGACGCGTTATGTCACCAATTGAAAGAACTGATGGCTTGTAAGAATGACTAAGGAAGTATGTTTTTCAACTACTGACGCGGCAATGTAAACATGGAGATCTTGTTGCCATTGCTGTCCATTTGATGCTCTAATTGGTTCAGTTTAATAGTTCCAGGCGTCTTCACCAATCTAACCACTTTATTGCTTGCTTTCTGTAGCCAAGGTAAGTAAGTAAAAAACTCTTTATTGTACGAAAATAAAAAAGATTTCAGACAAGTCGAGTCAAGTACATATCCCAAAAGGGATCTTTGTCAGCTAACCTTTGAGTTGTAGAGAGGAGCAGCGATTTAGGGAACAACAAGTAGAAATTTTAATTATTTACTTGTGCCACTTGCTGCGATCATAATTTACCACTTTTGCTTCAACCACATTCATTAGTCTCTTCAACTCTTCATACATGCTCGTTGGTTACGGATACTCTTGGCCTTACCGTTTAGTAACACATCGTCGGTGATGGAACGTCATCTACACTCCTCATCTATTCAGTAATTTTCATTCATTAGTTCTCTCTTCATGACCAAACCAATAGCGGCAGTGCAGCTCCCTTTTCATGTCATTTTAATCGGGTGCTGCTTTGACCTCCTGATGTGTCTGAAGTGGGAAGTAAGAGAAATTATAACCTCATTTTAATCCTTATAACTAAGTTTCGAATCCCGTACGAAATTTTCCGAAGTTTCGGATATTTCCCGCCAGTTTGGAAGTTTCCTTTGACGCATTAGTACCTAATTATGATAAGGTGGCAATACTGACCTGGTATATTTCCGCGGTACAGTCCATCAATGAGAAACTGTGTTCTACGAGTACGAACAACATATAACGATTAGGTAACTTGTTACCTACTTTTTCTTACTGCATTCTATGTAGGTGTCGCCAAGGCAACTTTGCATTTGCTGTGATACGAAGATAACACTTGTACGCTATTTCTGCAAGTTTTGAGATGCAAGCAAACAACAGAAGAATTACTAAGTGGCTGGCATATGGCAATGCTTATAGAAACCACACAGACACCACGCCTGTATTCCCAAACGGGGTAGGGTGATCACACGAAGTAACCACTTTAAGCATAATTTAGCCAACATTGATGACAGAGGTATAGTAGTTACTAGCCTGTCGCCTAAAGCATACCTTAACCTAGTTTCTTAGTCGCGTCTCACAACATCCATGGAAGAAAATGGAGAGGTGTTATTCGAAGCCCGACACCACCCGGGCAAGTGCAAACGCAATTGTAAACTTCGCATAGTTTGTTGGCCCATACCTTTGCTTTGCTCCCAAGGTAATCCCTGTATTGTGTGACAAAACTACGCAATTCCCAAACGACAGACCTATCTATCTGTAAAACCTAACTTATGTTTAGGAGAATAAAAATTGCGAAAGAATTTCTTTTTAATACATCGATTTATCAAATTTCCAAAACATTCTATTCAGGAGCAGTCAATAATGGCGAGCTCCTTTTCATGACAAAGGACCGAAGGAATGAAAATTCAGCAATCAATCTAGCATGCGAAGGCCCGATTTTTTTTTCAATAATAAATAGGCAGCTATCCAGTGTCCATCTTGACACTAATTGTCACTTTGTTACAAAAATTATGAAGAAATAAATTTAGAAATTGAAACGTGTTTCGAGTTATTTTTTGAAAAACTTCTTGACTGATGTTCTCGTAACGAAAGCATGTTTTTTTTAAGAATCATGTATTTTGATAGAAAAAATACTCTGTGTATTGTTTTCATAACATCATTCCAAAAGTTTGCAACTGTGGAAACAAATAAATAATTTAATCGTAAAGTAAACACTTGTTTTAATCAATTGTTAGACACAATGGATATTATAATTGGAAACTGTCGAACAAGATTGACATTCAAATGTGCGTAAATACAAAATTATCAGTTTAAACGATTGCCAAGTTAAATTGAAAGCAAAAGGTAAAAACTGTTTAATGGTGGAATGGAGGAGTACAATGCCAATGCTAACTTCGGGCATTTTTAATTCATAACTGCGAATTTATGTTGGTTTTATTGCGTAACAGAATCAATGCTTACTCACAGATAAAGCCATTGACATTGTCCACGGTTAAAGGAAAAACTTCAAAAGTAGGCCGAATAATAATTCCCCGAAAGCCGACACCAGTCTATTATATCAACAGACATGTCCAAACTCCAATTACAATCTATACGTTCCGACGACTCGCCATTATTCCGTCGTTCCTTTGCCGCGTCCGTGGAGTTCTAATGCCAAAGGTTGCTTCTAAATGCCACAAACATTCTTTATCTGTGCCACAAACTTACTGTTACCGACCACGGTGTCGCTGTATCCACACAAACCAGTAAACCTAATACGCAGCATATTAGTTCCAGTTTTCGCCACCTTCTCAGGTAACTTGGCAGCGGTATGGAAGCGTTCAGTGTTTGTCATAATGGAGGCATTGTCAACAGTAACTGATTTTGCAATCACGTAAAAGGATTTGGCGAAAGAAAGAAATGTAATTTGTTTCGTTTTAAGACGGCAATTTGATGATTGAGTGTCGTAATGTTTGATCGCGCTGGTTTTATTCGAAGTGATTTTTATTATTTGAAGGATAAAAGCTGTTAGGCTCGGTCTGACAGATTCGGTAATGTATAAATGGAGCTCAGTCTATTTAAAAGTCAAATAACCTTCAAACTATTCCCTCTCCTCGTTATACAGCTGAAGTCTTGCATTTGATAATCCAAAGAGAGAAAGAGACAGGTAGAGAGAGAGAGAGATTAATTAATTCAATACAAACAATAGTACAAACTAGAACATTTCTATAAATTATTTCAAGTCTGGACTTCAGAACATACTTACGATTCTACTGCATTTGAAACTACGTCAATTAAAATCTTTTGTTTTCTGCAATGTTTGTGGAGTTGGTAAATCGCGCAAAACATACACTCTACCGACTCTACTGACACTCTACCGGTCCCTTTTACAATAAAATGCACTCGCTTTTACCAGTTTATTGGACAGGGATGCCTCTGACAGTAGTTAAGGGGCTTAAAGCAAACTATTTCATTTAATGATGCACACGTTGAAACGAGTGTCGCGAACTATTGGTGTAAGGCTAAGCGCGCACTACGACTTTTTGTCGAGCGACACGATTTTAAAATAGCGCTGTCCATACTGATTTTTTCATCATAGTGCGCGCGATGACATAATTATTAGTGTCCGACCGAAGCTTCGGCTTCGGCTTCGGCTTCGGCTTCGGCCACTTTCGGCCAAAAAAACCACCTTCGGCCAAACCTTCGGCTTCGGCCAAAATTTGGCCGAAGCTTTGGCCGAAGCCGAAGGTTTGCAAGTTGTGATTTGAAATTGGACGAACGATGCCAGAGCGAGAGGGATAGTGCGCAGCGATAAACAGAGCACTGTTTCGTCGGCCCGATCGCATTACTTGCAGTTAATTATATAAATTACTGACAACACATAACATAACAACATAGTCACACTTGATCTAGAAGCGAAAACTGCGCATAATTTACTGCCGTTTTTTTTACTATTAGTAAATTCTCGTATTTCTCAGGGTCAACAACGGGGTCAACACACCTTCGGCTTCGGCTTCGGCTTCGGCCGAAGGTTTTGATGAAAACCGATTAATCGGCTTCGGCTTCGGCTTCGGCCAAAATTGTACCTTCGGTCGGACACTAATAATTATAAACCCTTACGTTGCATTTCTGCGATAAAATTGTCGCGCGACAAAAAGTCGTAGTGCGCGCTTACGCGCTTAGCCTTAGTTGAAGTAAGACAGACGACTACCGAACGCTGACACAGACAAGCGTGCATTATAAGCGCGAAAGTAAAAATCGTAAGCGGCTAATGTGAAAAATCTAGGCTTTAGATTATCTAGGTTAATCTCTACTACAATAAAATGCTAAACGCTGGTTTAAATTGTATAACTTTCATGATCTTAGTTGGTATGTGTTTTTGTACTATGAGTAGAGTTGAAATGAAGTGTATTAGAAATCATTTTGCGATTTTTTTGAGCGGAATTTGACTTATTGAATTTCGAAATCAGTACACAAACAGATACCCTGGAGATTTAATTCACTACATGATACGTGACCGTCTTAAGAAATATGTTTAGTAAGTAAATAGATAAAATACGGTTTAGGTGTGTAGGCGCCTTAAGTTAATCCTCCAACACGTTTACTAAAAATTATGTAGCTGTGCATATTATGGCATTAACATCGGTTTTGATGGCTCGTCTTTAACCCATTACGATTACTTGGCATTTACGAGGATGTACATTTAGCAGGTATCAGTGTAAATTTTGCATGTCGCTCAACGCAGTTATATTGCCATGTAATCATCATTTTGCTGCATCAGTCGCATTCTATCACAGACTACAAAACGTTTGAGCGTTTAGTTTAATAATAACACCAAGTTTTTATCACCAACAAAAAACGGTGGCTTTTTTGTTCACATAGCGCCATCTGCTAATAATGTACAAATTGTCTGCAAATTGTTTGTTGATCAACTTCCACTTCGGAACGATGATTGTATTATTACCACAGATTAGGTTATTAATGTGTGCATTGTGTTCTATGCACTGGATGGCTATAAAAAATGGCCACAGCCAATCAGAAATGCCAAGGTTGTTTTTTTTATACGGATTTGTTGTTATGTAATTTATGACGGTTTATTTTTACGCGACAATTACTGCCGTTTGCTGGTTGTTTCAGTGCGATCACAGCATGTGTCCTATTTGAACTGTTTTACTAAGTATATTTTGTATACGGTCCGGTGATTTCCATAATAGAAAGAATGACATTCATAGCATGGTCAGTCTATTTAATAATTTAATATGTTATGTACAGTCACGAACCGGGATTGTTGAGCCACTTGCCACTGTTTGCAATTTAGACGTGTAATCAATGACCGATGTGACGGACTAGATATCAGCTATTGGATTAGTAATACACGACCAAGTTACAAACATAGGTAAGTGGCTCAACAATCACTGTTCGCGTTGGTACACTGTGATTCAAACACCGAACCAGCGGTTTCGATCTACAATATCCTCTCAAGTTAACCGCGGTTCGTTGAAAAGGAACTATTAACATCATAAATATCGCTATTTTACGACGCCTCTCACAATTTTATACCCGACCACTAACGTTCATTTTAATCATATGAGTATTTACAACGTTTCTATAGTAAAATATTACTTAAAAACGTAGAGTTTATAATAAAACGTTATTTATAATCAATATGAAACTCTCTCTGCCCAAATCTATTTAGTATTTAATTGATCCGTCATTATCAATTATTAATCAATGCGTTTGCGCTCCAATTACGCGGTCATTAGTAGCAACGAAACGCTGTCACGATTTCATATCGTAAAGTAGATTGAGAATACTTGGAAACCTTTGCTTTGTAGTCAACGTATAATAGGGTCTTTGACAACAATAAAAATAAACTATTATTTGTGGCCATCCTAACAGATTATAGGAAAATTAAACATATTTCACTTTCTTTTGTTCAAAATATTATGCATTTTTAGAGTATTTTGTTCTATTAATTTCTAATTTTCGTTAATAATGTATCTGTGACTGAAACGCTTGCGATTGATTGATGACGTCACATACCATGAAAGGCATCTGTGGTCAAAGTGACATTGATAATTTGACATGACAATTTTGACAGCTTCTTTGTGTGGTGCCTTTGTTTACTTGCATTTGACGTCAAACACCGTTTTTGGCGTGAGTTTGAGAATTTGAACTTTAATAATTATTTTCTTTGTTAATACAGACAAGAATCCGGAAATACTAATATATCGTGTTTATTACATAATGAAGAATTTATTAAAAATATATTTCAAAAACGTTCAAAAACCCTATTCTAACTTTCCAGCCACAGATTATTAAAAAATATCGATCGGTTACTTAATTTCCGTTTCAAAAATGGTACGAATATTTCACTGCCATGTGTATTATTCATTGGTTTTAAAGAAAGGCAGACGCTTCATTCTACTACAATCCCAACTGTTCCGAATTCGAATTGCTACAAAAAAGGAAAAAAATCGAATTGAAAAACGAAACCTCTGAGACCTGCCAGTGTCATAAAAGCAGTTAAGACCACAGATGCAATGCATGATGTCATACTTAAAACGCGCCGTTCTCTTTGCATAAAAAAATTACAGCAACAAACGCCTTCCGTGCAGTTTTTAATTACAGATTAAGCAACATAATGAATTGAATTTTTGATACGCACACGGCTTTTTATCGCGTACCATCTGAATGTTTTTTTGTTGATTTAATGGCGTTGATAACTAAGTAACTCGTGTTAATAAGTAGGTTACAATTAGGCAGTTGATTAAGTTGCTCCGTTTGCGTTTAAGTTTAGTCAACTACTTAATATTGTTTAAAGACTTGAACATTTAATATACGTCGACGATATTTTGTGCCTATACCTACCTACTGTTTTTAATAGTTTTATTTTAGTACATGTTAATTCCAGCCATTGCGTTTAACGTGAAATCACATCTATACCATAGAGTCCATAGAGCAAGTCAGTCAAATTGTACAAAAAGTCAGCTAAAATTACATAGATTTTTTATTTGCTATGCGAAGACTTCAAACTTTGTAACTGACCTTAGCGTTTTAAAGGTAGGTAAATACTTAATTCATTATGCTTTGTATTAAGCGTTGCATCGAATGATTTTCGAGACCACATACCTATTATACGAACCACTTTTTATGACACGTTTTTCTAGATGCCGAAACTTACGATCGATTTTATTACTCGCGTGTGGTTTTATAAAAACGTGCTTGCTAATGTCAAATATTGGACACTTTGCGGAACAGGTTAGAGTGCTAAAATTACGTGGACTATCAATTTCTAAATATTTGACTACTTTTGTTTTTTTTTGGTTCACCTACAGAGCTACAGATAAACAAAACTATTGACCGCGTATCTTGTTTTGACGTGCTACGTTCGGAAGTCATTATTCCATTTTTCCTATTCTCATTACGTTGTAACGACCTGTCATTATCACTCACTCTTTTTTAGATCATGTGGAAAATTTTAAAACAAAACACGTTCGTTTCTAATTTAAGTTCCAATTCCAAATTTCAAATTTCGAACAACACAAGCACGGTTCATTTGTTTTGATATTTTGAATTTTCGCGTGGCATTCCATGAACTTCGAATGTTCCTGCAATCAGCGTGCGCTTACGACGCTTTGGGTAATCGAGTAATCGATTGGCACGCGTAAATCGGTTATCGGTTAGTCGAGTCCACGGTCAATAGCAGTTTGGCGCTTACCCAGTTTAGTTTATGACTATTAAAAACACATTATTGCCGTTTGATTAAAGAAATAAAGGCCAGCAATTTATTTAACTCAGTATTTGCAAAGGTTTTGCCTATGTAGCGTTTCGTGTGGTGTTCCTACCCCCTTTTGGGAATGCAGGCGTGAAGTGTCTATATATGAGATGTGTCTATAATGTTGCAAGTGACCCGAAGTCTTGTTTGAATTCGTAATTAGCTATTTCGTCTTTACAGACTACTCTACGAGATTAGTAGATTACTCTACGAGTATTCGGCGACGACTAAATATCTTCCATTGTTTATTCGGTTTTATTAGTAGCCACTTGTCTCGCATTGCAGATTTTTTTGCTATAATTTACCTACCTGTAGCGGTATTGCGTACAATACTGCACTTAAACGTAGTACTTCCATTTTGTAATTTGCTTTTTATACCCACAAATGTTGCAAAACAGACGAAAATTTGAAATGTCTTAAACGAGCGATTGCTAATTCCTTGAACGTAATTAAAAGTCGATTAAAATGCTCTGCGAGCTGAATTTTCGACGAAAGTAAAGTTTGGCAAATGGCGGGTAATTATATTGGCGCGATTACCAGCAAAATTTGTGAGTAAGGTGCAATTATTGAATGTAACAATTGTTATGTTACAGTTCTATGATAATATTGTCAAATCCTTTCGAGGGTATTTCGTCCCTTGCGTAAGTGAACTTTTATTTTATTAATTATCTTTACGTATGTTAGGGATACTTTCTGTTATTAACATAATATAAACACAAACGGCAACGCAAACACAGAAACTCGGGTTACCAGTAGCGTGGCGACCGCCGCGTTTCTCGTGATCAATTTAGATACTAATTGGTGACTAGTTTCTTCGTTTGCGAACTTTAATGTGACTCTTTACTTATTTCAATTTGTAACGAGTTCTTTTTGAGTAGCTCCACGTGCGGAATGCCGAAACCGATCGTGATTTTTATTGCGTTAGACAACAGCTCTGCGATTCGCCATCATAGTATAATATAACGTGAAATAGGTTATCCGTATGGTGTCGAATTTACAATAACACCTCAATTTCGTCCGTGGATGTCGTAATAGGGGACTAAGGAATTATGTTGAAAATTTTCGGATAACTCACGTTAAATAAATCGAGTTTAGCTCGACATGTTTCGGGCTAATCGTAGCCCTTCATCTAGGAGCCTCGGCGGCTGCTGCTGCCAAACGCGCACTGTGCGCCTCCGCTCTCTTCGCGCGACCCACCGCTCCTAGATGAAGGGCTACTAATTAGCCCAAAGGTATATTTTAGGCGACAAGGTAGCAACCTGTGACTATTCATGCCAACTCAAGATCCAAAAAAATGGCTACGAAACGTGAAACAGTCATGGTTTTGCCTATGTAGCGTTTCGTGTGCTCTGCCTAATGGGAATACAGGCGTGATGTATGTATGTATGTGAAATAGGTTCCGTTTGAGTTCGACGCCATTGAAAAACGATGTAAGCAGAGAAGCCATACAATCGCGTCCTTAAAAGCAAAGAAGCCCTAACATACAACCAGCGGCTAATTTAATACCGCGACATACTGATAGTCATTATCATTATTTCCAATTCCATGCACTACGTTTATCAAAGAACTAACGGCCAAAATATTATTTCTCCATTTCTTCCGTGGATGTCGTAAGAAGTGACTAAGGAAATAGCCACTTTAAGCGTCATTTTTCAGTTCTAAGCTGGATGAAAGAAGTAGATGTAATAGCGACAGATTGCTAGCCTGTTGCCTATAATGTAACTAATTTTCCTTAGTCGCCTCCTACGACATCCACGATAGAAACGGAGAGGCGTTATGTATGCATATTGTGCATTCAAACTATGTAACTCGTATGACAGTAAATGGCTTGTTTTCTTACTTACTCCGTTTAGTCTTTTTGCTTGGCCATTTGTATGAGTAAATGGGGCGACTAGCAAAGTGATGGTTGAGAGGACCACTGACAAATTTACCCTCACGGTCATCTATTAGCGAGCCATGTGCTCCACTGCAAATTAGGATGATGGAAAAGAAAACATTACCACATAATAGATACGGAAAAGGGATGTTGCGGACTGGCAGCTAGCTGCCGTATATTTGAAAAGTAGAATAGTAGAATTCAATAAGAAATGTCGTAGACGTCAAATATGTTAGTTCTGTAATGGTGCAATAGATTTTATACTCATATTAAAATATATAAGAGTTCTCAAGCCCAGTTGTTTCTTTCAGAGGTACGAAAAAGGTCTACTCTCGATCAAAGCATGGCTTTTTAGGATAATATCAGACGCTATAGTGAGTTATTGTTAATCTACGTACCTACTAAAGGCTCCGAAATATGAGCTGCAATAGATGGCGCTGTAAATTCGATCACTGTCATTGTTAGCTCGGCATGTTTAAAGCTAATCAGTGACCCGCCGTGGCGCGTTACTCCCGACGATGGGTCACTATTTGACCCAAAATACGTCGAGCTTTATCTCATACCTCCCACTGACCCCGAGTTAGTTTGGCGTTCGCCAGATTAACTTAACGTCATTCGTATCGTCTGACGTAAAGGTTAGATTTAACTTAGATAGGTGTAACTCTTGTTACACGTGACGTTTAGACACGTTGGTGATGTTAGTTATAAAGTTTGACGACATAAATATACATTTATGTATATGTATACATGCCTACTTACATACCTACATAAACATAGCCCCGTACCCCGTGTAGTGTCGGGATAGAATGACACCTTTCCATTTCTTCCGAGGATGTCGTAAGAGACGAATAATGAAATAGGTTAATGTATTAATAAGGTAGTCGCGCGAAGAGAGCGGTGGCGCGCAGTGCGCGTTTGGCAGCAACAGCCGCCGCAGTTTAAGGTATATTTTTGGCGACAGGCTCGCAACTTGTCACTATTACACCTGCTAACTTAAAATTTGCTAGAGGGTAGGCAGACAACAGAACGACATTCGCTTCTGTTCTGGCACTTCTCTCACTTCACTCACATTCATCCCTCTCGTCATACGTATTGTTAGTCAAACATGACGATAAACATACCCAAATAAATAGAAACAAGTGCCAACAGCAAAAAGTTATTGCGCAATCCAAATATCGTTATTTGTTCATTGAAGTCTCACGAAATAAGCAAGTTTTTTCCTTAAACTTTGTTGGTTCTGAATACCTAGACGCATAGTATTGAGTCCGTAGTGATATCTACTACCCGTATCGGAATTTTGCAATATGCGGCTGTGCTATGACTTGTGACTGTTGTAAATTATCAAGTATCTGAACTAGACGACAGAAATTTGCCTATTAAAGTATATTTTTTACTTTTTTAGGGTTCCGTACCCAAAGGACACTACTAGAAATGCGATATTGTTTGACAATTTCACATCGTCAGCTGTCAATTTAGTATCCGACAATTTTTTTACATAATTACTTAAATAGAGACGTCAGGAAATGATCCCGGCCCCGTGATCACAAAATAATACCCGTGTGGTGTCGGGTCTAGAATAACACCTCTCGATTTCTTCCGTGGATGTCGTAAGAGGCGACTAAGGAAATGACTAAACCAGGTATGCTTTAGGCGTCAGGCTAGCAACCTGTCACTATTGTTCTGCCTCATCTGTTTTCAAATCTAACATTAAGCTAGAAGTGGCTGCGAAGAGTGTAGTCGTAATCATGGATGTGTCTGTCACGTTTCGTACGCTCTGCCTATCCCTTTTGGGAACATAGGCGTAGTGTATGTATGTATGTATTTATAGAAAACTAGCTTTCCGCCCGCGGCTCCGCCCGCGTGGGACTCGGTTATATTGCGGTATAAAGCACAACTATAAGAAAACTTCTCGTTTCAAATGACACACGGCGCCATCGATCTATCATCCATCGATCGGTTATCGATTGATATCGATCTATCATCGATCGATATCGATCTATCAAGCAAACTATATTTTTGTTTTCCCTCGGGAACATCAATTTTTTCCGGGATAAAAAGTAGCCTATGTCACTCTCCGTGCCCTAAACTATCTCTATCTAAAAAATCACGTCAATCCATCGCTCCGGTTAGCCGTGAAAGACGGACAAACAAACAAACAAACAAACAAACACACTTTCACATTTATATATTGGTACGGATGATAGGCAGTCTATCTCGCGCTTGTTGCGTGCTAAGCCTCCAGGTTTTATATTTCTTCCTCTGAAAACTTGTTTGTTGGTGATGATGCCTTTTTTAGGGCTACTCAAGTTTATTTTTGTATTAGTTAATGCCACAGTAGCCAAGTCCTTGCTAAACACCTACGCATTAAGTTTAATATATTTTCCGTTTAGTATCATTTCAAAAATTCTAATTCTCTACATAAATCAATATGTTGTAATGTCGCCGCTATAAAAACGCCCAGGTATAATAATCATTTATCCTCTACTGATACTATAATAATCGATTCAGTCTTTCAGTCTACTACATAATAACTAACGCTGAAACAATTATCGACTTTGATACTGATTGATTGATTTTGGTATTTAATTTGACACGCTATACAGCATTAATAAAAAATCACTTTTGTCTCTTGTATTTACAGGAATTACACTTTTTGTTGGAAAAAAAGTTGGCAGCTTCTCAGTCTCTGAACATCTATAGTTGACACCCGTATTGCAGAGATGTGGCCTCACTGTCATCTATAGTTGACACCTGTGTAGGTAAAGGGTTACTAGTTTCCTGGCTTAGCACTGCAACATGTGCGATATAGATTACTAATCTAAGATAAGGTATCCGTTATTTTCTGACGTCTGTAGTTAGCCATTGACAGGGTATAGTCTTAACTCTTACCTGACATGTTTAACTGGCTGGAATGATCAATCATTTAGAATTTGAAAAATTGAATACATTTTAACTTTTAGCACAACAGCGTTGGAATTGCAATTAAACTGTGAAATATTTCGTTAGGTAAACAGACGTATACAGGGCGGGGCAGTAGACAATGCAACAGTACCATTGTTAGGTACCAGGCGACCAGGAATCAAGAGGCAGTGAAAGCATTTTTCCTATGCAAACTCGCGGCAGCACTCCCACGGTATTGTCGCACGGTCTTGCATGCCTGTTCCGCATACTGATTGTACGGCAGGTGGTCAGCGCTTTTAGAAATGCCACCACTCACCTATGTTTGCCTGGTACTTGTAACTAAAGAAATGACGTTCAGACTAACACGGAACCGTGAATCTGCACATTTTCCAACCATCCATAATTTTCATTTTATTAATGAACTAGCTGGGTGACCGAGCTTTACTCGGATTATTTTTTGCATACATTGAAATACTGGTAATACAAGTTGTAAAACTAATATCACTTCATTTCGCTGATTAAAATCAGTTTTTACAGATCAAATTAATCCACTCCCACTACTCAGTCATCATTATTTGACAGTTAAAAAAAAAGCAAAAAATAAAATAAAAATAAACCGGCCAAGTGCGAGTCGGACTCGCGCACGAAGGGTTCCCTACCAAAAACTGCAAAAAATCAGAATTTTTGTATGGGAGCCCCCCTTAGATACTAATTTTATTTTTATTCAATTATTTATTTTTAAAGTAGATATTTAATTAAACATTCTGTGAGCATTTCAAGTATTTAACTGTTACAATTATTTAAATAGACCCAAAACAGCAAAAAAAAAACACGTTTTTTGTATAGGAGCCCCCCTTAATTATTATAATTATTTTAATTTTAGTATTTGTTGTTATAGCAGCAACAGAAATACATCATCTGTGAAAATTTCAACTCTTTAGCTCTTACGGTTCGTGAGATACAGCCTGGTGACAGACAGACGGACGGACAGACAGACGGACAGACAGACAGCGAAGTCTCAGTAATAGGGTCCCGTTTTTACCCTTTGGGTACGGAACCCTAAAAAGCAAAAAAATTTAAGTGTGATGAAAAAAAAGAAAAACTTATGTCACATCCCAGGATCGAACCCAGAATTTTCTGAATGTAAATTCTTGACTTCATCAACAAATTACCGAAAACGCCGTACATGTCCATATAAAATTTGAAGAGTTCCCTCGATTTCTCCAAGATTCCATTATCAGATCCTGGTTTCGTGCCAATGGGACCAATTTCGAGTTGTACCCTTTCGATTAAAAAAAATTTTTTTGAAAATCGGTTCACGGGTCTCCGAGATATCGAGTAAACATTAGGGAATGCAATCTCGACTCGAGATTGCAAATTCGAGATCCCGCGGGATTAGAAATGTCAATCTCGCGAGATCTCGGAATTTTCGAGATCTCGTCTAGTATAAAAAAAAAAGTTAAATTCGGATGACTGAAAAGCTAATAACTGCTTGTTTGTGATAGTGAGGTTAACTAAAATAACATATTACTCGAAAGAAAATAAAGACCTGTATTCTTTAATTTTACCAACTAAATAATGATCAGGTTTTAAGGAAATTAACATAGGTAAATTAGGTAATCAAAATAATAAGCACATTTCCAGAGAATTAGGAAGCAGTTCCCTACGCTACGAGTGATTTTGAAAATAATTCCTTAAAAAACAAAGGGTATTAATTGCTAAACGGCATCTAATGTCCGTTGCAATGTACCCCGCTGCTGAGAATGCCCTCTCCGACTCAACACTGGTTGGCAACAGCGTGGCGAAGCAATTATATATGCAAACTGCAAAAATTGCCCCTTGTTCCTCCACACTCAAATAAACCCATTTTTGTTTTATGGTAGACTATAATTTGTCTAAGCTCGTGGACGTGGATATACGTGCAAAAGGACTTTTAGACGCTCGCAGAGTTTCTTCTAATTCATCATGAAGCGACTTATTTTGCACGCTGAGTGGACGTGTAGCGTCGCTGATCATTGTCGCCCAATCCCGTCAATCTCGAACGGGATCTCGTCATATGATGCGTCGGGATTGATCCCGAAAAATTACACGAGATCTCGCGAGATCGAGATCTCGCGAGATCGAGATCTCGCGGGATCGGGATTGCATTCCCTAGTAAACATACAAATAAAAAAATAAAAAAATTAGGTCGAATTGAGAACCTCCTCCTTTTTTCGAAGTCGGTTAAAAATATCTGTTGTAGTTATTCGGCATCGGGACAGTTGAAAAAAAAGCAAAAAATTTAAAGAAAAACTTAAGTCACATCCCAGGATCGAACCCAGAAGCTCCTGCACAGAGAGCGGACGTTTTTACCACTATAGCAAAGGATCTGTTGAACTCCTTAGCGAAATATCTGTATACATTCAGTAAGAAATTCATATCCCGGTTTTTATTTTTTTTCTCGAAAAATTGCGTTTTCCCGGGAAAACCACTTATGTAGATAAACTTAAAACTCTAATCCTCGTCTATATAAAAATTTTCATGAAAATCGTTAGAGCCGTTTCTGAGATAGCTGGTATATATAAACAAACAAATAAACAAATAAACAAATAAATATATATACAAGATTACCTCGTTTAAAGGTATAGGATTGTTCTAGCTTTTGCCCGCGGCTTCGCACGCGTTAAATTCAGGGTAACACCGAAGAGATCTCGCGATTATTTTAATACGCTGCTGTATACGATATTGTATGTCTTTCCATTTGAGGATAGAATGAAAAAATTCAGGGCTTTCGTCACACGTGAATATGCTATATGCTACAAACAACTGTCCATAGGAAAACAACCACGACAGGCTCAGTCAGATCAGATCTATGCGATCATAATCAGACTTTCAAATAATCCAATAGCCCTTTTTAATTTGAAATACATTCACTCAAACAATGACTTAACGCTTCTATCTAAAGAACGGTCAACCGAAAGCTCTTTTTTTTAAAGGGCTTAAGTAACTGGCCCTTTTGGCCGATTTTTGTCGCATCTAGCCAACCGTGCAAGTGGCACAAAGGGCCGCAACCAGTCCGCTAGACACGATCACCACTTTCACTCGTTGACGCAACGCGCTCGGCTCGCTTCGGGGCCAGTCGGCTAACGTCGGGCCTTTATTTTGGTTAAAAGGGAAAATATGTGCCGAAGTCAATGTCAACTTTGGCGATGGTCATTTGTTTGTTTTCGTTGGCTATCTTTTCTAACTGGCCAGCAGGTTTTTGACCCAAGGTTCTTCTCTCATTTTTCAAAGGAATTGTTCATTGATAAGTTATGGATCTTGTCACTTTATCTTCAACGACTGAGAGGCTTACAGTGGCGGGTCATCATAATAGACTTAGATTTAGATAGTGTTAAAGAAATTAAACAACGTTGGGTGTTCACGACGTTAACAACGGAGAACAAAGTATGTCGCGTAGTTTACTGGTAAACCTTTCGACAGAATTCTTTGAAACCAAAATAAAACAGGTAATTCACGTTATTTGGTTCGAATATTTGTTTTCCAAATACTTGTGAAAGTTGAAAAGAAAAGCAATTTTCCCCAAGACGAGCTGACGTTAGAAAATATCCCGAAAGTTTTTGCATCGTCGTTATTCCTGCATTTGAGACGACAACTTTGGCATTGGACAAGTTTTTAATTGAACACTTTAGCTTAATTTAATTTTGATTTGATGAATTATTTTGGCACGTGTCGTTCGATGCTTATTTTAAATTGCCATCGGAATACGATGTTGAAGTTAAATCATGTAAAAGGTTGTTAGCTGGTTTTCGGGCAACAATAGAAAGGATACGTCAATCAAAAATATAATTTATGTAGGTGGAGTAAAGTGTATTATTTATTAGTCGATCGAATCGAAGAACGCAATTACTGTACAATTTCCTCTCACAGATTGCCTATTGATTCTACGTTAAAATAATCTAAAGAACACGTTGCTAAGCGAGTACATACCGACTCAAACTTAATTGAACAAAACTAGTATTATACACAAGTTATCTCGTCCACCAATCAACGAAATATCCTTCAATCGACTTAGTTATGTTAACCGACGCTTGTTCTTAACACCGCCTATTAATCAGCTCACAAATTAAGAGCTCTCTCAAAATCGTAAAACAAAAGAACAGCGTAATTAGAACAGAATTTAAAATGTCAATCTGAGATCACGCCGGGAGTCTGGCCATTCCAATTTGGACTGTATGGTCTTACGATAGAGCTTAGTACAACTGAGGTGAATGCAGGTGCGGTTTTGTTCTATAAATCGGCATTCACAACAAATAAACGGTTATATACAAAAGTGAGTGTTTCAAGGCTGTCCGGTGTTCACGCCGCTATCGTATGCTCGAATTGAACACGGCAATCTAAAACATTCCGTACGAGATATGCTTTACGGTCGAGTTATGAATTTGTGTGGTTGCTACATTTCGTTCGGGTGGCTAGACCGTTGCCTTATATGGGAGTTGCTTTCCTTGTCGGCCGGCCGCCGTTTGATTTACGGCTAAGTTTTAAAGCGTTTTTACTTTTAAATTGAGGTATGTAGGTGATGCTGGATACGTTCGGGTGGCCAAACTGATATGGCCCGGTCCATATCTCGTAAGGCCCTGCGCAGTCGACAGACTATCCGCGACGGACTTTTTAGTCTGTGAAAATAGAACCTATGGAATTATATGCAATCCGGCGCACAATCCATAAAATCCATGCAGACTGTGTGCCGCAGACTTGATCGCACAAAAAGTCTGTCGTCCTAGGGTTGCATAATGTCTGTATCGTTACCTTTACCACGTGTTTAGTGATTGTTCTCGATATAGAGGGCGCGAATGATTTCTTGTGGACATAGTAAGAGACGAATAAGGAAAACGGTTTATATGTTTTAGGCGACAGGCTAGCAACCTGTCACTATTAGACTACCTCTTTCATCTGTTTATATACCTAAAATTTTGGCTGCGAAGCGTGAAATAGTCATAATCTTGGTTTTGTTTATGTCACTTTTATGTTCTCTGCCTACCCCATTTGGGAATACGTGATTGTAGATGTAAATTCGTTGTAATAACTTTTAGGTACTAAGTTACATAAAAAGAGGTATTAGTGACAAGTTGCTTAGCCTGTGGCCTAAAATATACCTTTTCCTAGGTTCCTTAGTGACCTATGACAGTCATGGAAGAAATGGAGGTGTCATTCTAGAACCGATATTTAAAAGAAAACAAACTTAACAGTTTGTTTTTACAAAGTTTTATTATTTGTGTAAAGTAAATATCCGCGTAAACTGTTCAATGGCAGACATTGTATTTTGTGACTACTAGTAATGCAATAGAACATAACTAAATGTCATCTATTAGCCAACTTACAGCTATAAAATGTGTTAACTACTGACCCTCAAAGGTTAATAAGTTGTTAGTTAAAGTATTTAAGTGAGGATTATGATTTCACATAATTAGCTATCAACTGTAGAGTTAGAATAACTCCTCTCCATTTTATCCGTGCATCTCATAAGAGGTGACTAAGGAAAGATAGATTTAGGTATGCTTTAGGCGGCAGAGAGCGAAACAGACAATTCGGTCGCTAGCCTGTCGCCTAAAATATCATCATCATCATCATCCAGCCTATTGTATGAGAAGGTTTGGGCTATAGTTCCCACGCGGGCCCAGTCCGGATTAGGAACTTCACACACAACATTGAGTTGATTCGTCGCTGTGTGCAGGGTTCCTCACGATGTTTTCCTTGACCGAATAGCTCGTGGTAAATATCAAATTCGATATCGCCCATAAATTCCGAAAAATTTATAGGTGCGAGCCCGGGGTTTGAACCCACGATCCTCTGCTTGAGAGGCCACAGGTCGAACCGCTGGGCTACCTTAATCTATTTCCTTAGTAGCCTCTTGAGAAATCCACGGAAGAAATGGAGAGGTATTATCCTAAACCCGAAACCACACGGAGCCAGTTGACTCACGTTGACGTGGTAAGCCGTAACTGAAACAGACAATTCGAGTACTAATTCATATATGTATACATAGATACATGACATCACGCCTGTATTTCCAATAGGGGTAGGCAGAGCACACAAAACGCTACATAGATAAAACGATGACTATTTCACGTTTCGTGGCCACTTCTAGCATATATTTTTTGGTTTTAAAGTGGCAGGTACAATAGTGACAGGTTGCTAGCCTGTGGCCTAAAATGTACCAAAACCTTAATCGCTTCTGACGATATCCACGGAAGAAATGGAGGGGTGTTATTCTAATCCTGACACCACACGGGTTAGTACTAATTCAGCGTGTAAAAATGATTGATTATATTTTATTTACTTAGCCAAGCACGGTCTACGCCGACCAAGCAAATTAGGAGTCAGCAGAATAATTTAATTGTTATTCAAGTTTGGGACTGCTGACTGTACGCCTATTTATTTTGCTGATCGCTTGTTGCGCAGTTCGCGTAACTTTTAGACGTTGGGTCGGTAGGGTTCTGTTATACCCGTGTTTTGATGTTCGTAATATCAATGTGTAAATTTAGTATCATTTACTCAAACCTCTACTACTCTACCTCTTGTGTCTAAATTTAAATTTTGTTGTGCAGCCTTTTGTGTGCTCTGCATGCCCCATTTGGAATACAAGTGTGATGAATGCATGTACGTTTTGAAAAAAAAAAGTCAGTCACTCAGTCATTGGTATATAAAATTAACAACGTATAGCGTACGTTTTTGTGTCTTAAATGTCGTAAAGCGTGTACGTAGTAACCCATTATTTTAATTTAACCATTTTAAATATAACTTTCGGTTTAAAAAATGATGGATATTGTTTAAACCTAGCTAAATCAACTGCAATGAAACCCTCACGTAATAAACCGCTCATCCGTTTGATAGTTAAGATGATACAGACAGATATATACAGAGATGACAGATATAGAACATTTGGGCTGAGTAATATAACATATGTAGTTTAATTCCACATTTCACTTACATGTACACATTACATACTTTAATCAATAACGTAATGTAAAGCATAAACAAACATTTGACAACTGTCACAATATTAAATATTAAATGACATTAGCAATATTGAAACATGTCAGTGTTACTAGTTACAACTTCGAATAAAGCTTACTTCAGCAAACCACCACACACAGATACATGTTAGTCTGTCACGTTTCGTGAGCTCTGCCTACCCCATTTGGAAACAGGCATGATTATATATATGTATGTAATTATCGTTTCTGTCTATTCGTGATTCTGCACATCTCCGCAACTGCCTTTGAAAACTGCAGAATCGCGAATAGGGATATGAAGAAAAAACAATGCCTTACGTGTCGAATAATCTCCCATTTGGACAGTTGTGATGCTTACGTGCATGTATTACAGTTGAACTGCGTGTTTTTGCGATCAGCGGAGGCCTTGTCACAAACATCACTGGTCATTACCATGACGAGGCTGTCATTATTGTTTTGTCACTTTCTGCTGTCTCATTGTGACAGCGGCATTTGGATAAGTCACAGGCGCGTTAGGGCTGACAACAGGACTTTTTTTAACCTGTCCAAAAGCAGTACCCGAGTGACGTCATTATGATAAGAACACGAGTCATTCTCGTCTGCGTTAATCATTTTGTATGGGAGCGTACATTTTGTACCTACCCGTCTAGTGTCGGAATTGAATAACACCTCTCCATTTGTCCGTGGATGTCGTAAAAGGCGAGTAAGGAAATAGGTTTAGGTATGCTTCAGGCGACAGGTCAGCAACTTGTCACTATTCTATCTCTTCCATTAATTTTTAACCCAAAAATTACGCTAAAGCAGCGGCGAAGAGTGAATTGGTCAGAGTTTTATCTATGTCACGTGTGCTCTGCCTAATCCATTTGGAATCAGAGGGTGTTTGGTTGACTCGATACTATAAGTGCCGCAGTTAACCAAGTATTAGATAATAATCACATCGAACGCGCAAAAAAAATACGGAATACAATCCCTTAATAACTGATTCCGTTTGCAAAACTGTTTAGGGAAGCTCCCTTTTAAATTGTAATTGATTTGTGAACTTTCGTACTCCGATCCGTCCCTAGCGAATCCATTTAGGAAAACTCCCAGCCCGTTATTGTGAAGGTATTTTAGCCTTCGTTAATTATGCAGATGGTTTACGGGTGTATTAATAACGTTCATAAACATATCGATGAGAAGGGTTTTGCGGGAATAATGGTTTACCCTGTTCTGAAAGATTCTTCCAGATTGGTGCTTCGGTGAATGGATTGATTTTTGGAGTATAACTTTGAAATTTAATACTCAGGTTAACTTCTCGTGATTCTGATATCTTGGTAACGGCTTGTCTTTCCTCTGATGTCGGTTTTTTTTTGTATTGAAGCGCGTTTGTATGTAGACACTAACGGCGTTTGTGCACTACCATGAATTTTACGGTCCGGCTTTTTCATTGAGGTCTCGTCTCGCTTGCTCTTCCACTAAATTGTATTGGCGTGAGCGGGACGGCGCGAGAGACCTTGAAAAACCGGACGGCCGGACCGGAAAATTCATGGCAGTGCACAAGCGCCCTAACAACTAAAACAAATTCAATATCTTATTATTTACTTTTACGTGTAATTGCTTCTAATCCAGATACATATTTGGCTTTCGTAATGTTTAAATGTCTGACCTTCTTAGCCTTAGAGATTGTAGCAGAATTTCACGTACATACATGATTGTCAATAATGCGCCGAAAGAAACTGCAATGATCGTGTGTCATCATCCGATAATTCCATAACTCGCTTCGAGGTTTTCTTTTACGAATCAATAACAACAACATGCATTGCCGATAAACAAACCTTTCACGCTTCGTGTAAAACTTCCGGTCGATACAGCCTTTCTGATATAGTAGAATCTAATCGCGCAATATAACGTTATCGATACGTAGTCCACGCCATGACAGCGGCTATCGTGTTTATAAAATGGCGCTGATTAAACATGGCGGCCCGCGTGGCGAATGGGCGCGCGGGCCGATGAGGTCACGTGGAGTGCAGACGGTGGTGCAGTACTTGAGAATAGACTAAATTCGAAATTCAAACGACAATAAGACATTATTTTTTCTTCCTATTCGCGATTCTGCACAATGCTCAAACATAGCTTAGAGTGTTGTGCAGAATCGCGAATAGGAAGAAACCATAATTCCATAAGTGTCAAATAAGCCACTTTATGCAAATACGCTGCTACTAGTAATTCCATGCGTCATTTTCGAGTCTGCCAGTGCTTCGGAAAGACCTTTATTACCAACAAGACTGCGCCGCAGGAAACTTGGCAGAATGTCCTAAAAAAGCATCGCGTCTCCAAGAAGACAGTGGAACCGTCTGAGTGGAGGTACCGTCTGACATCTAAATTGGCAAGATTTTATAGTACCTATCTAGTGCAAGTTCGCGCTCTGCTTCACAGTTATAAAGCAATGGGCGACCCTACCCCCACTACCCCAAGACTTTGCCAAGTTAGACTCCGGTGAGTATCCGAAGACTCGAACAGTTTGACAGCCACATCACATCGTTACGTCATGTTGCTGTTATCACGACTTTTGAACGTGCCCGTATGAATATTGAGCCAATTCATTGATATATCTTGTTCTTAAAAAAAACTAGCTCGATTCGTGAACGCTCCGCTGTCAGATCGTCGCTGACAGATCGTCTGCTGCTTGACAATGTGTCTAAAGCGTCGTGTCACTTCTAAGAAAGACCAGTCGTCAACGACACACTTGTTGTTGCTGCGTCGGCTTACAAATCGCACCTATAGTCTGGTCATTCTGCCAACAACTCTTCGCTATAATGATGTTGCCATTCTAATGATTATCGGGTGGAAAATCGTTATGGCTGATCCGCCCGTCGGACTTGGGGAGTGGGGGGTTTTGACGGGAGCGAATTTGCATGATAAATGCGTTCGAGAAAGTAAGGTCTAGTTTTGCGAGCTGTTAACATTATTGGAATAAAAAATCGGCCTGCAAAGTATGATTTAGGATAAGAGGGCTAATCCTGCATTAATGTCTATCTATGCGCTGGGGTTCTCTGTCATTTCCTCAAAAACATGACCCAACTACAATTTTGTATCCATAACTGTAATCTAGATTTTTTATATAAAAGGACTATTCCGTTGAAGCCTGTTGGTTAACATTTACCAACAGGCTTCAACGGAATAGTCCTAAAACATATATTCTAAACTACTTCCTCATTGTCGTTTTAGCCGTAGGAAACCTCTCAACGTTTCTGTGATCTTGGTAAATTTCCGCAACTCCGTCCATCTCTTGGGTCCTCATACGTTGCACTTCCTAGTAGCTACATCCGTGCGTTAATTAATTTAAAGTTTCAGAAAAAAATGTTGACAAATGAAACAGTTGACAAATGAATCAGGTTGGGAAATAAATCTGCGAAAAGCAGGACACTAGGAAGCTTAATCAATTATGAGGCAGTAGCTAAACCAAAATGACCTCTAACATATCAATTCACTAGCTAAGTCAATTATATTCCTGTACCTGATCCATTGTTGGACGTGATTCGCATGCAATCACTAATGATTGGGCGATCCAATTAAACCACTGTTGCACTGATACAAGTTCGGTGTTAAGTAGAGTCCGACCGAAGTTTCGGTTTCGGTTTCGGTTTCGGCCGAGTTTCGGCCAAAATTCCAGTTTCGGCCGCAGTT